>CAAKHG010013621.1:1587-47719 GCA_901007715.1 Dactylopterus volitans
CCCCCCCCGACCCCCCACCGTCCTACCCCCTCCGCCCCACCCCCCACCACAACACCCTCCCACCTCCACCTATGGCTGATAAAAACAGACAGCATCAGGAAGTGAGGCGTGCCAGAGATCAAGGCCAAGAGAGAGAAAGGAGAGAAATTGAGAGAGAGAGGAGAGTAAGCGAGAGAGAGAGATACGTCAATATCGATGCCTTTTTCTACAGCTGAAGAACATTTGATTGCATCTTGGTGTTATATAGGTTATGTTTAGGTGTGTCCTGTATGCACTGTGTCTCGATACTGGAAATTTGAATTCTTTATTTGGAAATATGTTCCAAGAGATTTCAGGTGGTGTAACAATGCCAATAGGGCTGCAACTAATGATTTTTTTTTTTCACTGTAGATTTATCTATTGATTATCTTCTTTTGTATTGGCAAATTACTATTTTTAGTTGTTTGCTCTGTAAAATGTTAGGGAATTCTTAAAAAGAAGCTGAAAGTGACATTATTTTGTCCATAAATCAATTCAGTTTAATGTCAGATACAAGCAAAGAAGCCACAAATATATTCTTGAATTTGGGAATTCCTATGCAATATACCATATGTCTCTTAACTGCCTACCAGTCTACCAGTATTAAATGCTGATGTAAGGCTCACATTTTGCCTTGGAAACACTTCTGATTTGATGAATTTGTGCTTCTTGGAAAACTTTAACTGATTTCGTCTTCACATGTGAGTTTATCATATACATTGAGCTCCAAATTTCACACTAGAGTTTTGCTGAAAGGATCCAAATAGAAGCCACAGCTGTTTGACTGAGTCATTTTATCGAATAGTTTCAGGCTGCACAGCACAGATTTACAATGCAGAGAATAATTCGCCCTGCTCATTATCACGTCTTCAACCTGGCATCTGTATGCACTTGAGAACATGAAGGAAGCAATCAATGATGCAATTGCATGATTAGTATTTATTTATATTTTAATTAACATATTGTGCGCAATGCAGTGGTCCTAGAGATGACAGAGGGCATGATTAAAATGTGTGTTAGGCTGTGGGATATTAAGGTATCTCACAACTCAACCCAACTGTCTCTCAGATGTCCTTGTTTTCTTGTGTGTTTGTCTGTCATGGTGTTTTGTTTTGTTTTTTCATCTCTCTCTAATGAGCTGGGGATTTATTAAGGACAGGACAAGACCAATGATGACAGTTCCTTTCATGTCTCCAGGGGAAATACAATAAGCCTGCTGTGTCTCTCGTCTTTCCTGTGTCTGTCTCCTTGTACTGCCTATTAGTGTCAAGGTTCACTGTCTGATCTATCAGCTGTGTTATTTATGTTCTTTATTGCCATCTTTTTGCTCTCCAGTGGCATCTCTTGACTTTTCACTCTGAATGTTTTTATTTACTTATTTATTTCCCCCTGTCTGTGCTATTTTCTCAAGGCCATGCTCCATAATCAGTCCCTTCTTCCCTCCACTGCCAGGTCACGGTTACTGTTCATGTGGACGGTGCATCTGCCAGGATGGCTGGTTCGGGAAGCTGTGCCAGTTCTCCAGGTCTTGTGACATGAGCGACGCCCAGAGCAGGGAGCTTTGTGAGACTTCGGATGGAGTCGTTTGCAGCGGGAAAGGTGCTCTTCATTTTTCATCCAAAGCATATGTTATCAGAAAAGTCACTTTTGGGGTAAAATTTTTGCTGTCATACATTTGCACTAGTTGGAGAAAGTCACAAGAAAAGCTCTGATATGTTCAGTCTCTCCTGATGACTTTTATACATTTTCTCTGGAGAATCTCACATCTTCTTGTGTCACGTTTCTCCCAAAGGAGCTCAGGAAATAAGCCAGCAAAACAAACAATGAGTGTCTATTTGCACCTGGATGAGGTGGCCAATTAGCTATTTATACCCTCCCATCTCCGTATATAGTGCCAAACTACACTTTGTAGTTGGGTTTGTAGTGGATGAATGGTTTAATCAGATGTGAGAGATGTACATCAAGGAGATGATGGTTTCAACCTTGTACAGCGATTACATTCATTTTGTTGATTAATTGTTTTTATGCTTATTTCATGTATAACTTTATATTTTTTCTAAGTATAATATCATTAGGATATTCAGTTTTCTGTTGCAAAATACAAGGTTAAGTTTGGTAAAAAAAAAAAAAAAATCAGGGTTTGGGTTAAAATACCATTGTAGACACTTTCACGTTGAATATATCTTGTGAGAAAGGCTTTCTGGTTGGCTTTCTGTAAGAAATCTTTCAGGGCAGACTTCTCCCATATGCCTAGTGCAAATAGCATTGTTGGCAACAAACAGCTGGGTGTTTGTCTATGCTTTGCTATACAACCATAAATAATGAGGATGAAATAATGACTGTTCCACCAGTGCCTGTGCAAATATCACTGACTACCGGCCCCTCAGTGCAAATAGCACAAGCTAAAAAGCTGCCATATATTGAATTAATTTACCCCACCATCTAGACAAATTGCATGCCAATTTTTGTCTAACCTCTTGCTTGAATATTGCTCAACGATGCACAATTAAAGTCACTCCTCACACTTATTTATCAACAGGATGTTTTCTATTACTATTCATGTCATACTTGTCAGACTGATATTACTTGAGTTATCTTCTCCATATGATAATGTTTAGTCATCTACAGTCATATGTAACCTATTTGTTTAGCTTCTCATGTGTGGATTTGCTCAATCTTCTGTTTGTCATAATTGTTAATTGAGTATCATTGGGAGTTTATCATCTTGATTAATTGATCAATTAAAAGGATGATAATCATGGGAAATCAGTGATAACAATCGATCATCAGCTACAGCTACAGTTGCTTATCATCTGTAACGTATGTGCTCATAAGAAAGCACCGCACATTGTACATTATGTATCATTAGTTGTCGAATGACACCACGCAACATGGTTCCTCCTCAGCTTTGTAGCAATGAATCTACAGACGTGCTGACGACAGCGGGTCAAACCCTGCAGAGCCAAGCAGGGCGTCAGAATGAAGATGAGCGTGTTGCACCACGTGCAGACACCAGGGCCCTGATGAAGGAACCTTGTATCAATGAGTATGCCATTACATAAATAGGATTGTGCGCGCCTCACCGATACACACAGGAGAATAAGGAGAATGATTCTTTTAAACTATGTTAATGATAATTATAATATTCTGATTACATTTAAAATTTCCTTTGTTAAAGGGAGCATAATCTAGACCTGCTCTATATGAATAATGAGTTCTATAACATAAATGATATCACAAATCATGAATTTAATCATTCTTTTTTTGATTGGCATTAGAGCCATATCTTCCCGCCACACATGAATTCAGTCATAGAAACACTTAACTGTGTCTGACAAAAACCAAAACTCTTAAAATCTTTTTTTCTAATCCATCTCCCTTATTAAAATGTCCAGAACATACAAACATTCTTTCAATTCACAACTTCAACAGTTGGATTCAAGATGTGTCCTTCTTCACTTTAAAGTTCATTAGTTTTTGTGTCCTGAATCATACTGCCAAATATAGGACCTGGCTTATCTTTCTCGTTGTAATGTCTTCAGGCCCACTTATAAAAAAAATCAGATTATCACTGACTATATTTATACTATAATCAATAAATGTGAAAACGGCCGTCTAGGTTCATTCTATATGGAGAAACCCAGATCCCTTGAACCCAGGAAGACGAGCTGTCGTTTTGGCGTCAGCTCATGGGGATCCTTTTAAATAAACAAATAAACAGACATGTGGGTACAAGAAGATTAACATTTTTGGCTTAAGAGGGCGGTTAATGACGTTTACATGACATGAGGCACACTGTATGAGCACTATAAAACGATCATTTATCATATGACATCTAATAATAACTGAGTTGTCACCATCAGTGATTGATCACAGGTGAAAGTGATCAATCAATGGCTATGGCAGCTCATAACGGCTATTGGGGGCGCTTTTGGAAAACTTTTAGTCTGCTATCCACACAACTAATAGATATTGCCTTCTCTCAAATATGAACAGCCGATTAAAAGTGTGTTTATATTCTGTGCACGCACACGCGCGCACACACACACACACACACACACACACACACACACACACACACACACACACACACTGAGGCATGATGGAAAACACTGATGTCTGATGCGCTAATATTTACGCTAAACAAGGTTACACCAGTGGAGAGTCGATCCTTGCTCACTGGCTGTATCACTGAGGCTTAGCGAGCGTGCTGCTGCTGCTGCTGCTGCTGCTGCAACACACACTGATTTATCCTGCCACCTAAAGGTGGAGGGAGGGGGGGCGGGGTGTTTAGGGAGAGACGGGGTAGGAATGGAGGGAGGGAGGGAATGTGTGGCTGTTTCTGGCCCATCTGATGATGAGTGGGAGGGCGTTACCTGCAGTATCTTGTCTCCGGGCTGCAGGGCAGAGGCGGCGGGCCCGTCATGCTGTACCCTAGTAACAAAGATACCCTATAAGTCAAAATGATACACCGTTAGGACAACACAGGGACACGATGGTTTAGAATCTTTGCCTTTCTCACTCATCTCAATATGCAACCCCACCCCAGAAATCACATTTCTGCCAAAAAAAAAAAAAAAAAAAAAATCTATATAAATATATATGTATGTATGGGCACTTAAAAAGCCTTTGTTCTTTGCTCTGAATTTGGAAAATAATACTGCTAAATAATACTGCTGACAGTAAAAAGTCTTAAAGATTCGAAATGACTGCGCTCGAGTCATTTAAATGGTTTGAAATGAACAGCCTCGTCCTTTTTTTTTTTTTTTTTTTTTTAAATCAGCATCTCTCTAAAACTCTACAGAAGCTGAGTGGCTAACATTACTCCCAAAAAGACAGGACATGCCAAAATCGATTATCACCTATTTATGCAGATAGAGAGGGGACATAAAGATAGGAAATAGATATGCAGTTAATAATATGGGAAGGAGAATAGGTGTGGGATGGGCACTGACTAGGGGAAAGAGGTAGGTAGCAGGGAGGGCAGAAGATATATAACTCCCCATATATATATATATATATATATTTTTTTTTTTTCCCTCAACAACCCAAGGCAGAGATTGTAAAAACACCAACATCTTTTCACGGAGAGCTGAAAGATGTTCTTGAACACAGAAAGTGTCGGACAGTGCGGCCGAGTCGGCTCGACACGGTTCAACACGGCTGGCGCGCGTGTTGAACACACAACAGTGAGGGTAACAGATAGTGCGTGCCATATAGAGGTGAAGCCGGGGACTGAGGTAACGGTTATAGGCGGCGGTAGTGACAGTGCGGGAGCGTCTACACACTACAAGCGGAGTGGATGAGAACAAGCACATACAGATATATATATATTGTTAGGGGTATTAGTTACGCTGCTGTACAAACATAGTGAGCCTCATAAATGCATGTGACGTCTTTTTTTCTCTGGGTTTGTAATGTTTGTTTGTTTTTTTATTCTCAGATATGCCAAATGCTAAATTATGGCGTCATATTACCCAAAAAAAAACACACAAAAAAACAACAACAACAAAAAAAAAAAACACGTTATTTATCTGTGTTCAGTGTGCAGAGACATGATAACGTGTCTATGAGGTCACACACCGTATGGGGCTCACTGCACAAATGTGCTCGTTAGAAGCTGGAGTTATTAAGTCACAACAATGCAACATTTGCGGCCATAAAGCAGTCGCGCGCAAGGCTGCAGCGCAGCAACCTTCCATCCTCGGAATCAATTTTTTAAATAGTTTGGAAATAAAAAAAAAAACAAAAAACAGTAAGTTAAGCTAAAGCATGCACACATTTGTCACAGGATGTGGTGAAACCTTTATCGGGAACTATTTCACAAACATGGGGAGCAATATTATCGGTGAATTACAGAAAATTGACAACGCCAATGATGTGGTTTTTGCAGTCGAGGGCAGACACACGTGTGGCATTCTCCCAAAGATGGAAGGGTTGGTGAGCTCTTAGACAACAACAGCTCAGGACCGCAACACCGGGGGGGAAAAAAAAGATACCTGTAATTGGACGTTAAAACATTCACGACCCAGATCTGACTACAACTCCATGTCATGTTCCGTAAAAGCTCTTTGTTTTCTGCTCCTAAACAAAGTCTGAGAGTGTAATACACCGAAGCCCGGGATCCCGGTCCTGTCAATAAAAGAAACTACCCGTGTCTCCATTCACTGAATCCTAATTAGAGGTGGAACTCACACAGGGGCTCAGAGTGCCACTGCTACTCTTAAATCAGACTCAGGAGAAGATCTTTGTCATTTCTTTTTTTCGTAACCCGTTTCTGATGTCTGTCAGGTTATAACAAATGATTTTAAGACTTGAAGTACTCAGATTGAGAGTTCTATATATGCGGTTATTTTCCGGGAAACTTTCACATATCTGGTTCACTCTGATCGCAAAAATCATTCGTTTTTTTTGAGAATAAAACTAAAGAATTAAAAAAAAAAAATCATGGAATTATCACAATTTGATGGGTGAGATGGAACATTAAGGATAAATATGTCCTCTTACTCAAAAACACTAATTTGAGGTCAAGAAGACATACAGAGTCGCCATCTTTTTGTTTGAATTGAAATAACGCGTCAATTCAAACTGACAAACTGAGCTCGGTTTTTCGAAACGAGAGTCGCTTCCCCGAATTACCTGGGTGTTAAGCATGCCATCTTTACCCGGATAAATCAGAGGAAGAGTCCCCCGGCTCAGCCGAGTTTGACAAGCGGGTGCGAACAACAAGCTGACCACCAGGGGGAACCACAGTCCTGCCCAACATATCGCGGCTGACGATGAGTCTCAAAAGCCAAAAGCACACATGTACATAATTCATCAGTCAAGCTGTTTCCACTCGCAGTCCCTTTTAACAATTTAAATTGCGGCTCATTTTAGCCTTTAACTGCTGCCCTTAAACTCCACCGGCAGGAAATTCAATCAGCAACTGCCCGCCGCGACCACAAGTGTCAATAACGGGTCATCTGGGGAGAGCAGGAACAACGATCGGGCCCGAGCGAGCCCTCGCAATCAGGTCAGGAATCAAGAGTCAATTCGGAATCAAACGCGTCCGCATTTGTTTACATCCGGGGACCCCTGACAGCTCGGGCCCGGGTCCACCGGCGCTGAGCATGATCATGACAGCGGCGATACTTCAGCAAGACGCATTAAACAGGCGGATGAAAGCTGAAACATTCATAAGGAAGGAAACAGCCGGGCCATACTAACTATTAGTGTAAAAAAAAGAGAAAAAAAAGAAAAGGAATTTTGGAGTAAGGACAGCCGAAGGAGATTTTTTTTTTTTTTTTTGGACGTTTTAGTAGCCGATTAAAAACGTTTTACTCTGAAGTCGCGTATTGCAACACACAATGCACTATCCATCTAAATCATCATGAATATTAAACAAAAATCCATGATTGATGTAAATTATCTATCAGTCTGTACCTGTGCGCATTTGCCGGCGTGCCGTGCACAGAGCGGGGTTACTGATCTAAAGAGCACGCCTTGCGGATAAGAATGTGTACTTTTTGACAAAAATATTTAACAGAATCTGCTCATCTGCATTGGCTCCATTTACTGCCTGCGCAACGCGGCATTAATAATAGACAAACTGCAGCTGGTGGAGGCTTTATGAATAGACTCGGAGATGGGGATGATTTAATAACTGTAAGAGTCAGCAACTTAAACACTAGTTGTCTTCTCAAAAAACTTAGGTTAAATGATGAATTGACAGTTCCTGCGTTATTATTTCACACCCCCACGCTTGAATTAAGTCAGCGTTTGTCACATGGGCCGCACTGCACAGAGGCTGCATGTTAACGCATCTCCCCTTGTACGCTTGCTATTTGTGGACCAGCTGTCTCATCAGTAACTCAACATCTAAATAAAAGTCGGTAAGGCAAAAAAAAAAAAAAATCTGTCATACTTCCCGTCCCTTGATCAAAAGCGTCGAACATCTAAAGATCACCCAATATGTTCCAGAACTGAGCGGCGCGCCCAAAATAGCTGTCGCGATCAGCCGAGCTGCCTCAGCCCCCGACTCCAGACGCATGTTTTTTAGGACGGACCGCCATGTGCAGGAGGCCTTGGGGATGCGCGACCGCAGCGGGCTGCCAGTCGCGGCCGCGCCGACGTAATCGTTCAAATTCAGGGGAGGAGAGCGTGAAAGTCGTACTGGCGCGTCTCGTAATGCGACGCCGCATATGCGTCCGGGCACGAATCCGTTTCAAAATACAGAAATGTTCCGAGTCCATGGATGAAACCTTTCTCTGCAACTTACCATGAAACGCACAAAAAAAAATACGCCTGAGTGATGCGCTGGCGCATAAATGTAGATGTCGAGAAGGCTTCTTCTGTCATTGGTCCGAATCAGATAACTGTTCTGTCCTCTCTAGTGATGCTAAAAAGGGTTTGAAGGGCGTCAGGAGGTTTAGTTTCAATGCCTCTTTAGAAATTCCAAAGACAAATGAGTCCATGGTATACACTCACTGGCCACTTCATTAGGTACACCAGTTAAATTGCTCTAATCAGCCAATCACATGGCGGAAACTCAACGCATGTAGGCATGTAGACGTGGTCCAGGCCATCTGCTGAAGTTCAAACAGAGCATCAGAATGGGGAAGGAAGGTGACTGAGGTGACTTTGAAGGTGTCATGGTTGTTGGTCTGAGTGTTTCCGCCGCTGCCGGTCTACCGGGGTTTTCACAGAACCATCTCTAGGGTTTACAGAAGATGGTCCAAAAAAGAGAAGATATCCAGTGATGGCCAGTTCTCTGGGGGAAGATGCCTTGTTAATGCCACAGGTCAGAGGAGAAAGGCCAGACTGGTTCCAGCTGATAGAAAGACAAGCGTTACTCAAGTGAACCGCGAGTTACAGCCGAGGTCTGCTTGGAGAGCATCTCTGAACCCGCAGCATGTCGAAACCTTCAAGCAGATGGGCTCCAGCAGCGAAATACCACAGCGGGTGTCACTCCTTTCGGCTCAGAACAGGAAACTGAAGCTACAATTTGCACAGGCTCTTAAAAGCTGGACAGCAGAAGATTAGAAAAACGTTGCCTGGTCTGACGAGTCTCGTTTTCTTCTCTCGCATCCGAACGGTTGGTGTCAGAATTTGGCGTAGACTACGTGGAAGCACGGAACCATCCATGGCATCCATCCATCAATGGTTCAGGCTGCTGCTGGTGGCGTCACGGTGTGGGGGATATATTCTTGGCGCATTTTGTTCCTCTTAGAACCAATGAAGCATCGTTTAAATGCCACAGCCTACCCAAGTACTGCTGCTGACCATGTCTCTCAGGACCGCGGTGCACCCATCCTCGGATGGCTACCTCCAGCAGGATAACGCGCCACTTCACAAATCTCAAATGATCTCAAACTGGTTCCTCCAACATGGGAAGAAATTCACTGTACTCAAATGGCTTCCACAGTCGCCAGATCTCAATCCAACAAAGACCTTCGGGATGTGGGATGGGAGATTCACCTCGTGGATGCGCAGCTGACAAATCCGCAGCAACTATGGGCTGGAATATCTGACGAATGTGTCCAGCACTTTGTTGGACCTACGCCACCAAGAATTCAGGCAGTTCTGAAGGCAGAAGTGGGTCTAACCTGGTACTAGCAAGGTGCACCTAAGAAAAGCGGCCGGTGAGTGCATATGTGTTGTGCAGCGGTGAGGCAGCCCATCACTTCCATCACACCCCGGGCTTCTTTACCACTTCAAAAACGCAAACTTCAGCCCCACCGCCGCCGCTCAATAGCTGCAAACGAAACCTCACAGATTCAAAGAGACACAAAGTTAACCGAGCCGGCTGCTGCCCCGCTGGCAGATAAGGCGAAACGCTGCTGAAACAAGCAACAGTTTCCATGGCAACTCTGGGCTGAAGCCGGGGGGGAGGCGGTGATTGGCTGGCAGGCTGTGTTGGGTCGTACCATGTCAGAGGGTTTGAAGGGGTTCCCCTGGCCGCTGATGCCACCAGAGATACTGAAGCCAAGGCCGGGGTTCTTCTCTATTCTCACACATAACTAGAAGGGGACCAAGGACAAAGAGACAGAGAAAGAGAGAAAAAGGGAAACACAGAGACAGAAAACGAAATAAACATCACAGCAAACAGCTCGAGCTTAGCGTGGGGCGTTCAGGTGGTGTGCTCTGCGATGCATTCGAGGTCTTCTGCTCTCCGGCAAAATAATCCGAGCCGCATATATCGGGCCAGTGTTTCCTGTTTAGCATAATAAACCCCATCTCATACGTAGAAGGTAAAGGGCAAAACCCTCTGGAGGAGCAGCGCCGCGATAACGAGCCGCTCCTGCCTAAACTGGTGCAGTGATCAGGGCTTTATCTCGGATTTAGAAATACTCCTCCGTGGCTTTTTCTAGATCTTCTCCGCTAAGACCATTGTCTTTTAAAATTACACACAGACGCAGGGGTTATGAGAACATTTTGCTTCAAGCTTTTCTGTCTTTGTCAGGGACCTTTTTTTTTGGGTATTTGATGAGCTAAAACATAATCTGTTATAAAGACAAGCCCTCTAGGCAGTAACATACACCTAAATACCGTAAAGATGCCGTTTGAGCGCAGGCCATAACAGTATGAGATTAGGGTTCCTCAGGAAAAAAAAAAAGAAAAAGAAAACTCAGATGGGCAAGCGGGCAGTCCGATACCTGTTCCTGGAAACCGTCGGTGCTCTTCTGGCCCTTAGTCTGCAACAGGCAGCGAGCGCTCTGAGGCCGCGGGTTGGTGTGAGTGGTCATAACAACCTGGTTGCTATGGACCATGCCCTGGTTGCTGTGGTACTGGGGGTTGGTGGCGGGGAGAGAGGGCTGATGGGATGTGTGGGAGGCGTGTGGGTTATACTGGGGCTGGTTTCCAGACGATGACATGCCCATGGGAAGGCCGGCGCTGGGGTACACCTGGTTAGGAGCGGAGTGGGCTGGACGGGAAGAACAAAGAAACTGGTGGAAAGCAGCACACAGTCGATCCACACGAAGGCCGCTGACACTCTCTGCACACTTTCTGGGCGACTGCCTGACACCACAGCAATTCACTCGCGCCACAAACAGACAATTTTTTTTTTTTTTTTTTTACATTTACTGCCATTTACCTTGAGACATGTTGCCTTGATACTGCCCCGGCCCCCCAGACGGGACGACTGACAGGGGCATCCCTGGCTGGTACTGGCTGGACTTGCCCATCATCCCGCCGTCGTAACCCTGCTGGCCGACCCCACGGTGGGGAGTCGTGGCCGAGGAGGAGGAAGAGGAGGTGACGATCATGGTGGTGTGTGATTGGTGCGAAGGGTTGTGGGAGTGGCCGCTCTGTGGGAACGGGCGAGGGATGACGTAAGGGAACAAGAAAGGGTTCTGAGGTGTTAAGAAACATATGAGCTTTTTTTTCCCCCTTTAGGATTAAAAGCTTCACTGATAAGAGCTCCCACCTTTTTCATGAGGTTGTCAGGTGGCACGTCCCTCCTGCCAAGTGAGTAGGGAGCCCACTGATTGATCCCTGAAACCCCCTCCTGGTCATTATCCAGCATGGCAGCCTGCTGGGAGGGGGTCTAAGAGAGGGCGAGAGAGAGACAGAGAGAGACAAAGTAACACCTACTGAGATTGAACTTTTTAAAAAGCACATGTATCAGCCACTGACTCTCACAAGTGCCATGTGACACCTTGATTTTAGTCCGCTCTGCCCCCTTTTTCCCTCCCACCTCCTGCCACTTTCCTTTGAATTTGTGGAGGAACTGACATTCAACACCCGGCGACCAGATTCCCTTCCGGCTTTCTGTCTTCGTCACCGGACGCTCGCATCCACCGTCTCACTCACTGCCGTTGCCGTCTACCCCCCCCCCCCACTCCCCGCCTGCTCCCATTTGTTTGCGGGTTCTCAGGAGCCTGAGTCTGACTGCAGGCCTCTGACGCTGTTTACCACTGGAGCCCCTGTATTGTTCTTATCCGCCCGGTTGTTTGCGTTTGGATCCTTGAACTTGCTGCCTGGCTGGCGCCCCGCGACGGCCTGCTTGAGCGTCGGCCGGGTTTGAAGGAATTAATGAAGTATGACTCATGACTGCAACAGTTCAGTAAATAGATTTCTGTTAACAGTCAAGTAAAGTAGTATGATGTCCAGTGTTGCTGCCAGTCAATACTGGCTGGGGGTGGTAAGTGATCAATCTGGGGTCATTCCCATGTTATCCAGCTCAATACGCTGGGGTCTTAATGGCTCAGGGGGTTTAGTTTAGGACAAATAAAACCTTGGGAACATGGTCCCATAAATACTGCGTTTAAAGAGTGTGTTACTTCTACTGCGATGGCTGCGGCTTTCAACACTTTAACAAGTCCTCTAAGTGCAAAACTGAGACTTTGATTATGCCGAGTGCATGAGCATGGGGTAGTAGAGAAAGAAAAAAAAATGTTTGATGGCAGCAATTCTACGAGCTCCCCAGTCCCTCACACAAATTTTTGCATCTGGCGTAAGACACTTACCTGTTTATTGGCATAATACAAAGGTTTTGAAAGAGCAAAATGTTGGGTGGTTTGTCTGTTTTTTTTGGTTCCTAGAAGAGCAGGATGCGCCAAATAAGTGGATCCAAGCTACGATTGGAATTCAAGTTTGGGGCATCTATCTGAAACGGTATCTCAGTATTTTTAATCCGACGCCCCAAGTTTACAGACACCCACAGCTCGATACGGTAGCCAAGATGGTGACAGTCATTTATCACAGTCATAAAAACAGCGACACACAGACACAAGTTCATCTTAAAAAATTTGGGGTGAAGTGGCAATGGTAGCTTCCCTTTTATATTCCCTATGTGTACAGCAATAACAGCAGTACCTCACTGGTACCAGTCTCACTGGGATACTCACAGCGTTGGCAGATGGAGGAGGAGGTAGTGGCAGCCAGCGGCCAGCAGGGGGCTCATGCTTAGTGTTATTGTAAAGGTTAAAGTTCAAAGTGCTGCTGCGCCCCTGGCCGTGACCCCCGCCCTGACAGAGCATGCCCAGCGTGAGCGTGTTGTGCTTTAGGACACCACTCTGATTGGAGAAGACAACATCACATGACATGGGTGAATGCAGGGGGGGAGGGAGGGAGGGCGGAGCCAGCGCAGCAGGCTGCAGTGTGGTGACAACACACCGTGAGCTCCACAAACAAACATCAATAACACTGATAGAAAACAACAACAACAACAACAACAACAACAACAACAGTGCAGAGTTGCTGAAAGCACAGAGAAATGTTAGCTAGTGGTCATTCACACAGTGAACATTGCGTCATACAAGCAGCAACTAGTGGATTAAGTTATTCAAGCATCGGTTAACACATTAGCTCGCTCGTGTTCAAACGAGTTTGGCTGTAATACTGTATGTGTGATAATTAAATCAAGGAGTGAGCCCAATCCCAAACTGAAAAAAAACATCTCCCTGCAGGTCCAAAGTAATATTGCTCATGTTGTTAAAATGAAACCAAATTGGCTGGGTGGAAAATGCATTTAGTTTGAATAATTTAAATTGTGTCACAGGCTGAATTTCCACTTCAAGGACTAAGGACTAAATAGCTCTTTGCAAGAGTTGATAAATACTGGGTTACGGTGGCCTGAAAAATTGCCTCGCCGGTAACAAGTATATTAATTCTGAGGCTGTATTGTGGTTTCTTTTTAAACAGGTGACGCACATTCATTATTGCACTTTCATCAAGTTGAACGTCTTCCAAAAAAAGCTGCATGGAAAAAAAAAGAATGGTCATGTCCCTTGCGTTTTAGTCCATAATGTGTGTCAAGCGCCAAAAAAAATTAGATCCTAATCTTCTTGGAATGTAACTCGTTAACATCTTTCATCAGACTCTTCCAGCCTGGTAAACACCTGCATCTTTAATCTTCACACATTACTTTAATTTTTTTTTTTTTTTTTAAACACAGGCTTTATCATTAAAAGAAACAATAACGAAATCTTAAGGCCGAATCAAGATAATGACCCTACTGACGTCATCTGGGTTATCTGCTTAGTTCCAAAAGTTGCTTCTCATAATAAGAAAAAAAAACTTGCAGTAACATCCTTTAAAGCTGCGATCACAGATTTAGACCTGACTGGGGGAAAAAAAAAAAAAAAGTCTCAACAGGAGATCATGTCACTTGTCACGATGCATATTTTGCGTTGCATTTCGCGTCGTGTGAGTCCTCTTATATCCACTGGAGTGAGTGTGCGGTAGGTCGGGCTGACAGAGCGACAGTGTGGAGTGGACGCACATGCAGCCGGACACATCTGGTCAACCTTACAACACAGACTCACACAAATAACAGACGGGGAGGGCTTTTGAGTGCTGTGCAAAAGTGTGTGCGCTTGTGTGTGTGTGTGTGTGTGTGAGGGTGCATCTCCCTCTTCAGTGTGTCTGCATCACACTGCGTTAACGCACCCTGTCCAATCGCTTGGCCTCTATGTGCCGGAGCAGCTGTTGCCTCCAGTCGGCGGGCATCTTGGAGGTGATGTCTTCGGGTTTCTGCGGTACGACGGGTCTTACTTTGATGGTGTCGTCGGGAGGTTTCTCGGGGCAGGTCGCCAGCGTGTAGTCGGGCGGCATCTTCTCCAGCAGGGCGGCCATCGTGGGACGGGCCGACACTGGACGGGCCTGAGGGAGATGTAAGGCGGAACTGAAAACGGTGATTTCATTTGAACTGCGTGTGTCTCCGTTTGTTTTCTAAGGGCAGAAAGCACATTTGAAAACTACTGCTGCTGTTTTGCTCGGCGCTGCGACATCTTGAAATGTCCTCGCAGGTCCACTTGAATACGTTTCAGAGACATAGACTTTGAGGTAAACACGGCAAGAGTACGACCGCAGTCAGGAGCCCCCATCCCCTCCCAGTTCCTGGCTCCTTCGTGCTGCGCGGAGCCAGACGAGGTACTCGGAGCGGCTGATTAGCATGCACCTGGACGCCTTTGCTGTGGCTATTTTGAGAAAGTCTGACTTGGGGCAAACCCAGAAAATGCCAGAGAAATTATTTATGAACTTGGGAATGCCTTTGTGCCGAGGGAGGATACGGCTGGAGCAAATTACACATGTGCTATTTCCGCCACCGTGGCCTGGATTGCTGAAGGACGACGGACGGATCTAAACGCTTTCGCTCAGTCATACGCAGCCGCACGCTGAAACCCCAAAGTCCCCGCACCCTCTTTTGTGCGGTAGGTCGGCAGGTTTTGCACTCCAGACTAACGCAAGTCAGCAGGACGAGCCTCGACATAAACAAGAGGATATGATCGCTTTAACAGCTCATGTCAGCAGTTTAGGTGATAAAACTCTACCTGAGACGCGCCGTAGGTCTCCGTGCTGTAGCTCCTGGCAGACAGGGGACGGCGCTGAGTCAGGCTCTTGGTCGGGTAACCAATCATGGGCTTCTTCTGCTCCTGATAGGCGGAGTAGTCGTCATCGTAGCGACCGTTTCTCTTGTTGTGCAGCATCTGGCTCTGGCTGTCCACCATGTTGGTGAGCGCGGAGTGCTCCATGGGGGAGGAGTAGGCGAGAGCCCGGCCATAAAGAGGCGGGTCCACCTGAGGACAGAAGAGGCGGGGAGGCGAGATAGATTAGGCCGCAGAATTTCATTCTAAGGAGAATAAAAAAAAAAGGGAGTATAAGTGGCATAACACAGGTAGAGTAACGGGACATAATCAAAGATTATTGGCACTTGTGAAGATTAGAATGACAGTTTTATGCTTCTTTGTGAGATGGATTTAATGTCGGGATTTCCTTGCAGTATTGTTTCCATTGGCAGAAATACAGACTTTTCAAACCTGATATTTAAAAACGTTTAGATGCGGCACGTGACAAGAAGAGCACCGCGGCGCATCATCAAAAAGTTCATTAGTAACGAGCCGTTTGCTTGACCGTGCTTGAAAACGTGGAAACATAATTATTTGTCATGGCAGTAGAAGGCAAGGCCACTCGTGCACGAGGCCGCCATTGTATTTTCAGGGAAATTAACAAACACTGTGGTAATTATTCATGTGATGCATCCACTTGGGACCAAACGCACGCGTGCCAACAGTTAAGCAGCATTCAGCAGAGACAACAGCTCCCGTACCTGCTGTCTATATTGAGCCTCCTGCAGTGCCTCCTGCTGGGCTTCATGGACTCGGCGGAATAATGCAAGCTCCGTCGAGCTCACCAGTGAGTCCGCCCTCCTCAAAAACCCTGGTCTGGAACGCTGCGAGGGGATCGGCTGCTGCTGGCTGGATGGTCCATCCTGGCTGATTGGTGACTGAGGGAAGGAAAACATCTCCAGCGGCGGGTAAGCGCGGTACCGGGGGCTCACTAACTCCTTGGGTAATGTCTTCCCGGGTTGACTGATGTACTCCAGGGCTTTCGACGAGTGGTTGACGTAATCCGGGGTGTTGGGGAAAGGGGGAGGTGCCCGGCGGTCCATGGTCACCTGATTGGTTAGAATTGTTGCCAGTAAGTCCCTGAAAGCTTTCAGGCATTGTCGTTGTCATGCAAAAATTGTGGCGGTTGAGCGCTTTTAGTGCGGTTATCGTATCAAGAAACACTGAGAAGAACATAAAATGCTTGAAAGCTACTCAGAAAAACCAGGCGAAAAATCTGCAACCCACAAAATGCTACCTCTGAGATTCGGAGTTTCCATGATAGCGCTTTTTTTTTGACGCAAGAAGCTAACCTGGGGGTTGTAGTTCTGGTCAAAGTGGTAGGCCTTCTGTGGGACGGCGGGCTTTTGGTTGTGTCCCTGCTGGTTGTGGTTGCCATGTCCCGGGAATCCCAGGTCGTCGTCCAGCATGGGTGCAGACTGGGAGCGCGACATGCTGGTTTGCTCCATAGAACCCGGCAGCTCGGGACGGTCTAAACTGGTCTGCTGCTCAATGGAGGAACTGTAGCTGTCCATGGGAATGCTGGCCAGAGAGGACCACAAGAGACCGAGCGTTTACCGGACTCCCAGTCACAATCGGGAGACTGCAAAGAAGCAATCATCACGACACTGAATTTACCTGTATACTTTATAGGAGCCAATGTCAATCTCGTCGATGCTCTGTGACTTCTTAAACTTGGACCTTGTCTCCTTCATCATGGGGGAGAGGCGGTCCGAGCTTTTACTCATCACCACGGTTACCTTGTTGCCCCCCGTGACGCTCAGTTGGTCCTTTCTGTTTTGCTCCCCTTGATTGTCGTGGTACGACCAGCTGCCGGGCAAAGGCCCCGCCCCCTGTTCGTGCCTTGGGAGCCAAAAACAAGTGAGTATCAAAAGACGCTGTAACTCTACGAGTGTTTTTAAGTAGAACGGTTCCACTTTTGCCAGACTGGCCTCTATCATTCCCAAAAACATGATCAATTCTAAGTACTAACTGCAAAGTACAACATTTTAAAGATGCACAGTCGCACTGCCAATCAAGACCAGCCAACCAACAAACGTTTCAGCACAGGCTGAGATTCTTCAATTCTTTGAAGCCGCAAGATTTTTAAATTACAGGACAATATTATTCCAGAGCACATGCTCATCTAAGATGTTAAATATATCTTGTGTAAAAAAACAAAAAAAAAACAGGGATTTGATTTGTGTGGCCGATCAGCAGCTGGATCCTCTGGCAGAGCTGCTCGTGCGCATGCCACCGCCGCGCTTATCTGCAAAGGAGCTCATAAAACCCCGAGGATGATGGGGGGGATTCCACATAAGCATAAACACAAACAGGGTAGAGGTTACTGAGGTGCTGCTGGGAAAAAATAAATAAATAAAATCGATCAACCTCTCGCTTCACCTACCTCGGGTCCAGCACCTTGCGGTCGGGGTTGGGGCTGGATGTGGGCGTCATGTCGAGTTTGGATGGGAACGCGGTCCTGTCCTCCAGGGGGCTCGGGGTGCGAGTCCAGTTCTGCCAAGGATTCGGCGGAGGCTGGGAGGAGGATTGGGGGTCGTTGTCCGGGTTGGAGCGCTGGTTGCTGTGGAAGGGGAGCGTCTGGGTGTCCAGCTCCAGAGGGACCCCTACGATTCGCTCTTGCCTCAGGAGTGGGCGGCGGCCATGCGTTGATTGGCTGCGGGGTTTGGAGCCCAGCGGCGGGTTCCCCTGGCTCGTGCCGGAGGACGAGGGGTCCATGGGAGACTCCTCGGCGTCGAAACCAGTGTTGTCATAGTGAGGGGCTTCGGACCAATCGAAGGGCTCACTCAGCGGGCGTCGATCGCCGCGTTGCTGCAGGGTTCCTGACGGAGGGGTTTCTCTCTGTGATAGCAGGGGCTTGGAGTCAATGGGTTTGGGGAATGACTGTGCCAGTCTGAAAAAAACACAAAGACAGACGACATAATCGCCAATCACGCTGGAAAAATAATGAAATCAAACGAGCTAAAGTGAAACACCGCGCTCCGTTAACATGCAGTGAGCTGAGACCAGCTTCCTCGCTCTCGCTGCTCTAGCCCCTAAAATATCAATTTGGCCCACAACCACGCTTGTCTTAATTAATGCTTCCAAAAGCAACCTTCAAAAGAAATCTTTGTGCCTTTAGCCTCCCTTCCTCACCACTCGGAGTTTTGCAAATACCACATGTTTCACAAGTACACAGACAAAGGAACAAGTATACAGATTGGGATCAGTACATCACCCCAGGCCATGTGAAATAACAACCTTAATGTCAAAAAAAAACAACAACAACAAAAAAACAAAATACCAAAGCGAGCTTCAAGTGGAGACACAAAATAACATTTCAGCACGAGAAGAGAGATATTATTCCATTGACGGTGCAATGAAGAAAAGCTTACTGTTCTTTAAGTATGCTGCAAATATTTGTGTGATTCCTGGAGCTTCAGAGAGGAAATAAAACCAAAAGAAAAAAAGAATAACAAAATGCCTGATACTTGGTCCCTCATTCCTTCGGTTCTTGAATTACTCCCTTACATTTACTACATTTGTTTTGTGACGATAAAGTGACAGAATGTCTGCTTAAAAAACAAATAAACCTGCAGTAGCTTGGTGACAACCTGGATGCAACGCAAACACCACTGAAAACTTCCATAAATACGTTGCGCAGGTGAAGCTGAAACATTTAGTCTTTGGTCCACAATAAAACTATTTCCAAACACTTTCGAAGGGATTGCTGCTGATATTTCAAATCTTATAAAGCCTTCATGAAGTGTTAAAATGTTTGGGCGTGCTACACCCTTTCAAAAAAAACGTTCCGGCCAGATTGGCGCGATGCCGTTGCGTTACAGCGTCAAATAATTCTGTGGTTTGGAGTTTTTTTGCGTGCTTCACAACGTGTGCAACGCAATCAGGATGAAGAAAAAAAACCCATCTGCATAAAGACCAAGCCTCTTTTTTTTTTTTTTTTTGTTCCTCTTTATGTGCAAAAAGCCCTCCGGAGGGTAACATCAGTGATGTTTGGACTGGACAGCGCCGAGGCAGAGGAGGGGAGAGGAAGAGGCTGCAGCATCCTAATGAGTCTGTCTGACCTTGACTGAGCAAGCGGAGAGATGAGAGAGACAGAGAAAGATGGAAGGAGGAGAGGATGGATGGATGGAGTGATTGGATGGATGGAGCAGATAGATGAGGGTGATAGATGGAGGAGATTGGAGGCAGGCGGGAGGGGGCGAAGGGGTGGGCGACTGAAAGAAAAGAGGAGATGATGGATAGATGGGGGGGATAGAGTGAGGGACAGAGATTAAATTGAACATGAACCCCGTGTGTGTGTGTGTGTGTGTGTGTGTGTGTGTGTGTGTGTGTGCGTATGGACCTGTTTGTCCAGTGTGTTTGAGGAGCCTGGTCCTTGCTGGGGGCTGGCAGGGCGGGGTTGTGTTGGTGTGTGTGAGAGAGGGTGTGCGAGTGTGTGTTGGCGGGCGGGTTGGAGGAGCCGGAGGAGCCCTGCGAGGGGGAATAGTCGGAGTAGGTGGCCGAGGAGCCGCTGTGGTTCAGGCAGTGGAGCTTGTCCACCTCCTCGTCCGTTGACTCTGGACAGCGACAGGTGGAGAGAGACACACACACACACGCGCGCGCACACACACACACACACACACACACAGAACTCTGGTCAAAGAAAATTCCCTTCTCAGCTGGTTCTATGAGTACTTGTGTTTATGCTTCTGGTATTCTATGTCAAACACAAGGAACCCCTGTTCGCCACGTAGGGCCATGTTCGACTGACTGAATACGAGCTGATGTCGTGCGCAGTGTGAAAACACACGTCCGCGGTGTCCGTGAGCAGGCAAATAACTGGTGATTATACAGCGCGGCCAACTTCACGACTAACTTTCTTTTCATTAGATGCACATTTTTGCAACCTTCGCTCGACGCTGAGTTGATTGCGCTGAGTCGAGACGAAGCCAGTCAGCCATGACATGAAATTAAATTATGTCGATGGTTTCTTTTCGTGACTGTTTTATTATTTTACATCGCTTTCTCAACTTTATGCTTCGGCTCTTGCATGGAGCACCTGCGCCGAAAGTTATTTCTCCCCGGAGCTCAATGAAGTATTCTGATTCTGAAAAACCACGTTCACCTTGGGGTACAATGCAACCGCCCTGCAATCAATTGTGCCTTCAGGAGGAGTTTTATGATAATTTCTTATGTAATCTGTTTGAGAGCAGATTGCTCTGGGTTATGCTGAGAGGTGTCCCTAATATTTTGTCACCCTACTGCATATGAGTGCGACGACCAAGTTACTGGGGACACGTCTCGGCATCTCCCTATTTATAACCCCCTAACCCCATAGCCTGTACATTTCATATTTATAACCCCTGTTTATTGCCTGTACATTCAGTACAGTGATAGCCTGTGCATACTTATAGTTGTACATTGTAATATATTTATGTTTTTGCTCAGTCACTTCTGGATGGGTGCAAACTGCATTTCGTTGCTTTGTGCTTGTGCAACATGTGCAATGACAATAAAGTTGAATTCTATCCTATTCTATTCTATGGCCCAGACAGTCCCAGTAACGATCATTAAAATGTGTCGCACCTCTCTTCAAGGGACTCATTAGACAAAAAACAAAAAATCAACATGAAACCCCCGCCGGAAGGGAGAATTTATTGCAGGGCTGTTGCATTATGTTCTATGGTAAACACGCAGCGGTCATAATGTTATGGCTGATGGGTGCGGAATCCCAACGAGACGGATCCCACTGAAATCCACAGCCTGTTTCGGGAAGGGGGAAAACGGCGTCAGAACAAAACTAAACGCATTAAAAGAGACGTTTCTTTCCTCTTGTAAGTGCTCGGCGAAGACGTGAACCCGCGGCAGCCGCGCGCTGACTGACAGGCCGGCGGCAGCGAACGGATCTTGTTTCCCTACACTTCTGTTCCGCGCTTCCTCCTTCATCGTCCTCCTGGGTCTTTCCGCCTCTGTCATGATGTCTGCGCTGAGAGTCCCACGGTCGCTTTCATGCTATTTGAGCATCAGCTATTTTGCAGGTAGCGTCATGAAGAAAGAGCGGGTTATATAAAGAGCTTCTCCTGACGTAGCTTTTCAAATTGAGGGTCTAAAATAGACACAACCAGATTTTTTTTTTTTTTTTTTTCCCCTCACAGTGGAGATTAAAAAAAAAATATAACAACACACGTTTCCTGTCAGTTTAGGGATTAATTTAAGGTGGTTTATAATTTATAAGACAAAAACAGGTTTTTGACTTAAATAGCTTTGGCTTACCTCAGCTGAACCTGAGGCCTTCCTGACAAAATGAATTAAAAAAACAACAACAAAAAAAAAAAACAGTCAAACTAAAGGCTGAACACATGTGACTGGAGTCTGAATATCCTTCGGAGCTTCGCAGTATTCCCTCACTCGGCGCGTGCTGAAATTAATAAGCGTGCCACCATGACTAATTAATGGACACTATTACAACATGCCCCCAGCACTTTTACAAGAGACAACATTAAATGTGTGTTTTGCATGTGCGCAGCCATTTTTCCGCCTGCCTGCGTGCGTTTAAACCTGCACGCGCCGGCGTCACTCGCTCCGTCTCATAGCCTGTTTTCAGTGTCTCGCACACACACACACACACGCGCGCACGCACGCGCACGCACTCACAGTACCTTTCTTGTCCTTTCCCAGCAGCACCACCTTGGGCTTGTACATCGGCGGCTCCACCAGGGTGGGCCTCATGTCGGAGATGCGGATGTCGTTGGGTGAGCCTCCCATCGAGTCCTGCGGAGAGACAGTCTCAGGAGGGGGGGGTTCATGCCGGCCGGCGACGGCGGAGCGCCACCAGACAGCCGGTTTAGGCCGCGTAGAGTAAAGAGGATTGAAATCCAGCCGTACATGTTTTCACACGTTTTGTGAATCAGGGGGATGGACTTAATATTGTAAATTTATCATACGTTAACGCGGCCGTGCACCTTCATAAACCATGAGTGGAGGATTAGATTCATCAAATAAACACATTCCCCGGATGAGAAGCGTCTGATTTGCAATTCCGCGAGCGTGCCTGCATTGAGCGCAGCGCGCCGCGTGACAAACCTCGGAGCTCTCCGTCAGGTCCTCTTTGTCCTTCCTCTTGGGAATGTCGATGCCGGAGTTATGCATTGATCCCTGATCCATGAGCTGACTCTGAGAGAAGTCCTGCATCTCTCGGTCTGTTACCTGGCGGGGCAACACACACACACACACACACACACTCGACTCTGAGTCACGACCGAAATGATCATCTCACAAGCAAACGCATAGCGTGCATCAGCAAATGTGTGTGTGTGTGTGTGTTTTGTACCTCTTTGGGAGGCAGCGGCCACGGTGGTTCGTACTGTTCTTTGCTGTGGTGTGTGTGTTCCATGTTGGTTCCTGCTGAGGTGGCGGTGCCTGTGCTCAGCTGGTGCTGGTGCTGGTGCTGGTGCCCGTGGCCGGGGTGTACGCTTTTACCCACAAGGCTTTGCACTGACTTGACCATGTTCTTGAGGTCTTCGGGGTAGGGTGTTGGGTAGCGCTTGAGGTTTATTTCCACCTGCAGACATTGAGCGAACATTTGCCAGGCGATCCATAAATAACTTTTAAAACATCTAAAAAACACTCATCTTCTGTTGATCGGCATTATAAAAGCCGCTCTAACTAACGTCTCCGAAACTCCAATTAACCGCTGGAATCGTTTCTATTTCGCTAGAAAAAAAAAAAAAAAGGTCAAAATCAGCAGTATTTTTTGAGTTACATAATGGCAAGACCCTAAATTGAGTCTAAACATTTATTTGTGTTAAAGCTTTTACTTTTCAGCACTTTCGGTCATTTGTGTAATAAACGACCGAATGGCTTCCATAGGACAGAAATGGGAGTTGAGCCACATTGAGCCACTTTTATTTATTTATTTATTTTTGCTTCAATAAGGGACAACACTGTGCCATGATTCACTGTTACTGGCTTAATGTAATGAGTTCCACAAAGCAACACTCCTGTACGCGGCTTTGAGCTTCTTTCTTTTTTTTCTTCCATTATCAGTGAGAGTCAAGCGGGAGCTTTCATGTTAACACAGGAGCCGGATGTGCTCAGACGGCCTGAATGAAGAGAAACCCCGGTCGCCTCATACAGTCGGAGGCAGAGTCGGGTCTGACCTTGACCTTCCCAGAGTTGTCCTCCTCTTCCTTCTTGTCCTCAAAGTCAAAGGCCACAGTCATCCTCTGCTGTCTCTGCTCCTCCCACAGGGTAGGATTAAAGCTGTCACTGTCCGACTGGTAATCTGCACACACACACACACGCACACACACGCGCACATGAACATGAACGCGAACACGAAGGGGTGAAGTTCAAACTGCCACTGGAAGGCCGTGGATTGTCAGACACAGCTGTCAACGCAAATCCTGCAGCGCGCTTCCCCACACACACACACACACACACGCGTATACGCATACACACACACACTGTACCCTCATCGTGTCGGGGTTGTTGGGGAAACATGTAGTTGGTCAAAACCTTCTGTTTGGTTTCAGGGTGGGCTTCTGTCTGCAGTGGGATCAGAGCCTTGGACTGCAAAGACACAAACACACACACGCACAGACACACACATACATGAGTGTCACCTTTATTCATTCAGTCTATATCTCATATGCACGCATTAAATAACTCTGTTCTATTTGTCTCCTGAGACACTATCTTAGAGAATTATCACTTGTCTTTGTACTAATTTGATTTAAAAAAAAAAGATACTGAAACAATCAGACTAATATCTATTGAAATGGAGATAGGGCATTATTAAATGAAGTGCAGAAAGTTTTAATAAAAATACAGTTTGGTATAAAATGAAACCAGGCTACCTGGCTAGGCATGAGTAAGCGGCAATATTAATAGTACAAATGTGAGCCTTCATCACTATACTTCACAAATGGCATCTCAGTTTCAAATCTGATTTCCTCCTCTGCAGGTCTGAGAGCGTCCAGTGTTTTTATCGCTTGGGTTTCGGGTTTCGTTTAACAACTCTGATCGCTCTTTGATGATGGCTCTCATCCGCGCAGACGACTTTATAACGCCGTGGAGATAATTATCGTGTTACCATCCCGATCATTATTACACTTCAACCGAATAGCACGTAATTAAAAATAAGATCTTTGATGGAGGAGCGGCGTCTTGTCCTTCCACTCACGCCACGCTGTCTTGACAGCAGCTGCGGATCGCGAAGCCCCCCCGTCTGCCAACAACTTTGCAAAAGCCGCCGCAGGTCTTTAATAAAGCGATTTGCGGCGGATTCTTAAATAACAGCTGTTCGGGTTTGGCTGGATTTCAGAAACTTAATATGTCGCGTTTGAAAAGAAAGATTAATAAAGCACGGACCCAAAGGACTGAGACAAAAAAAAACAAATTGGAGAAAATTACATGAGCGGCAACTGTACCATGAGGGCAGTAAAACGTCTGCTTGCGATCACGTTATTGGAACAATAAGTCATAGTCTTCTTTATGCTGCGCTGGGTTCGCTTTTTTGGAAAATAAACTCTGACGTTGCGCAATAACTGAAGCATCCTGATCGATTTCTAATTCGCTTTCTGGATATTAAAGGTGCTGACTTTGCGTCGAGAGCGGCAACATCGCGTCGGCGCGGCAGGACGGGAGCAGATCACCCGGCAGAGAGATGTCTCCCAAAAAAAGTCAAAAAAAATAAAAAAAATAATGATATGACATAAGCCTAGCGTTTATCCACTTACAACCTGCTCCACTAAATGTCAAGTTGCCCAATTAATAGGTATAGGGGCGAGCGTGTGTGTGTGTGTGTGTGTGTGTGTGTGTGTGTGCAGCGTCCTTGCAGGTGCAGACGGGTGAGTGTGTGTGGGTGGAGACGGATACCTGATTGTCAGAGAGCCAGAGAGCTGCCAGGTCCTTCAGCTTAGTAAAGGTAAACGGTAGATTCTTTAATCTGAGGGTGAGAGACCGAGAGGGAGAGAGAGAGAGAGAGAGAGAGGAAGGGGTGAGAGGGGAAAAGGAGATGTTTTCGCCTGCCCACGCACACTGTACAGCCTGCAGAGCGCGTCACCATGGCAACACACTCGCCCATTCCCATGGTAACTGCAGGCCCGTGGAGTTGCGAGGGAGCCAGCAACAGTCATTGACAAAGTGCTACCTGTGTGTGTGTGTGTGTGTGTGTGTGTGTGTGTGTGTGTGTGTGTGTGTGTGTGTGTGTGTGTGTGTGTGTGTGTGTGTGTGTGTGTGTGTGGGCGCGCGCACCTATTGTCACTAAGGTTCAGGACTCGTAGTTTGGTCATCTGTCCAATCTCATCGGGAAGGAACTCAAGTTTGTTGGAGCGCAGCGACATCACAGTCACATTCTTACAATTACCGATCTGAAACACACGCACGCACGCACGCACACGCACACGCACACACACACACACACACACACACACACACACACACACACACACACACACACGTTAGCCATCAGCTCACGCCACAGTGAAGCGGAGCACAATCTGCTGCGTGACCTCCCGCAGACCCCCCCAGATAGGAAAGCGGTCCATCATTACCTCCCTGGGAAGCTCTGTGAGGAAGTTCTCATCAGCGGCGAAGGTTCTCAGGCTGTGCAGGTAACCGAGGGTGGGGGGCAACGACTCCAGCTCATTACAACTACAGTCTAATTCTTCCAACAGAGACAGACTGAGCGAAAAAAAAAAGGAACATGGAGGAGAACGTGAAAAGAAAGAAAAAAAAGAAAAAGAAAGAGGTGAAATTGATCCGCGGGACGTAAAATTTCAGATAACTGTGTCTTAAAGGCTCTGGATGGTGGCGTTCTTTATTTTTCCTCTTGTCGGAAGTCAGTGATAAATTTGCTTGCGAGCAACAAAGCCTCAAATGTAGCTTATTAATCTGGAAGCACTCGCACTTCGTTAGGGGAAAAACGTAACCGCCGTTTTGTTTGGTGTCTCAGCCGCGTGCACCTTCGCCGCTGCTCAAAATGTGTGTAACTACGTCGTGGAGCTGAACATGGCTCTTTTTCGACAAATTTCAGCAAAAAAAAAAAAAAAAAAACCACAGCGCCGAACTGTTTTAGAAGAAATTACAGTTAGTTTGGGTGTTTTGTTTTTTTTTCATTGTGCATTCATGTGGTGTTGGAATAATTGGGAAAATTCGTTCAAGACTGCCTTTTTAAGGCGGTATTAGTCTCTTAACAGTTAGTTGTAGTCCGAGTTGAGTGACCTTGATTGGACAAGTTATTCATCAGCAGTGAGCAAGGCCATATCCAAATGCTCCAGGGGTGTTCTGGACACATGAACACACCGGAGTCGGGACTTGGGAGTTCACCACTGGAGAGACGGGCCCGGGCAGGAGCACATGAATGCAACAGAGGATTTCAATCTTGGAGTGGGAATTAAGGGGTTTGGAGCTCCGAGCCTCAGGCAAGGCGGCAAAGTCAAGAAGGTGTCAGACGGGTTGATGCATTGCTGGCCTGAGCCGTTTCGCTGTCGGACAACGAGGAAAAATATAGAAGAGCGCCAGCCAACATATGATGAGAAAGACGTATTTGCTGCTTGTCGTGAAAGCTTGCGAGTGGTGAGAAAGGGGAAAAGATCATCACATTGAAGAATGAGTTTTTTGGTTGTTGTTTTTTTTTCGTAATCTGCAAAATCAACCAACTGAAAATCGCTGATTTAAACTGAGTTGAACTGATTTTAAATCCGGCAGGACGGCCATGCCCCCTCGCTCACGTTTCATATTACAGCCTCTCCGATGCCTGAGATTCTTCAATGTGGATCGAATATGTATTCACGGGAACATCCGCGGCCCCGATCACCCCTGACCACGGTCACCGCACTGGCTGCACGCTAACAGCAGGCTAATGCTAATGAGACAACAATTTTTACATTAATGTACTGTCAGTGTAAACATTGTATTAGTCAGCTAATATTAATCCCAGTGGCCTGGACCATCTGGGCCACCATACGGCCGGAGAGGAGAGGACAGGAGAGGGGAAAAGAGGACAGGAAAAGAGAGGACAGGAGAGGGGAGAGGGAGAAAGGTACGAAAGGAAAGGAAAGGAAAGGTAAGGAAATGGAGGACAAGAGAGCAGGGGAGAAGAGAGGAGAGGAAATGAAGGGAGATGAAAGGAGAGGAGGGGAGAAGATAGGGGAGGAAAAATGGGAGGATAGGAAGAAAGGAAGGGAAAGGAAACGAAAGGGAAGGAGGGAAAGAGAACGGAGGGGAGAAGAGAAAGGAGGAAAGATGGGAGGAAAGGAAAGGAAAGGAAAGGAAAAGAAATGAGAGAAAGAGAAAGGGGAGGAAAGTGAAGAGGAAAGGGAAGGAGAGGGAAGGAAAGAAAAAGAGGAGAGGAGACGGGAGATGAGGTGAAGAGAGGAGAGGAAATAAAATGGGTAGGAAAGGAAAGAAAAGGACAGGGCAGGAATGAAAAGGAAAGGAAAGGAATGAAAAGGAAAGAAAAGGAGAGGATAAGAATGAAAAAGAAAGGAAAGGAAAAGAGAGGAGAGGAGGGGGCAGGGAGAAGGAAAAGAGAGGAGAGGAGGGGGCAGGGAGAAGGGAAAGAAAAGGAAAGGAAAGAGAAGAAGAGAAGAAATGAAATGGAAAAGGAAGGAAAGGAAAGGAAAGAAAATGAAAGGGAAGAAAAGGAATTAAAAGGAAAGGAAAGGAGACGAGAGGTGAGGGGAAGAGAGGAGAAGAAATGAAATGGATAGGAAAGGAATGAAAAGGAAAGAAACGGAAAGTAATGAAAGGAAAGAAAACTAAAGGAAAAGAGAGGCGAGGAAGGGGATGGAGAGAAAGGAAAGAAAAGGAAAAGAAAGAAAAGACAAGCAGAGGAGAGGAGAGGTAAGGAATAAAAAAGGAAAGGAGATGAGAGGAGATGAGATGAGAGGAGAGGGAGGTTCTACACTGAGATCTTTGGTCTGCAGATCTGAGGCTCCTCCAGGTGCTGCAGTCTCTCGGTAAGAGACCTTTCCAGTCATTTTCTGTCCTCTCTGGGTTGAAAAGTATCGGCGGAGCGAGAGCGAAAGAGTGACCTCGCCGGCGCGACTCGGAGCGAGTGCGCCGGACACGTCCGCTCATGAACGAGCGACCGGAACGAGTCCGCCCAAGTCGACAAACGACGCGAATCACCGAGAAACGCAGCAGCTGAAGCCGCGCCCCATGCTTCCGCCTGGCGGGCAACGGCCCGTCTCTCGGCTCGGGCGCGGCGGGCGGCGGCGGGCGGCGGCCTCGAAGGGAACAAAACGCCAAAATGCTGAAACGCACCCTTAAATGTCCACGTGATGAGGCGGCGTCACATCATCTCGTCCCGCCCGCGCATTTTTGCGG
This sequence comes from Dactylopterus volitans, assembly GCA_901007715.1. Taxonomy (NCBI): domain Eukaryota; kingdom Metazoa; phylum Chordata; class Actinopteri; order Syngnathiformes; family Dactylopteridae; genus Dactylopterus; species Dactylopterus volitans. The sequence continues at coordinate 30,258 of CAAKHG010013621.1, forward strand.
CACCCCTTTGCCTTTTCAAAGTATATACACATTTTTTTTTTTTTTTTTTTTGCACCACCCGCGCCAACACACCCCAGCCTCCGAGTTGGAGGGCCGATATGTCGCCGCCCCCCCCGGTGGACATCTGAGGCGGGCGCACTCGGTCCGCTCCACGTCGCTCCAGCCTGCCCGCAACACCGCCGCTCGCAGGTGCACCGAAACGTCCTCCAGCTTGAAGCATGTGCAGCGCTCGGGTACTGGCGCTGTACTGCTCGCAGCTGAGGAGGGGGAATCGACCCCCGTTACATGAACACATCCGTTTTACACCTTTTCAGCAACTGTGAGTCCATTAATATATAAGCACGTTAGAAAAAAAAAAAAAAAAAAAGGCAGTCACACGGAGGGGCAACGATGGGGGTCACACATTCATCGTTAGTACTGCAACTTAATTGAACGGTTAAGAGAGGAATAAAGGGGGGTATCTGAAGGTGGCACCACCCGCGGGGAAGCAATGGAGCTACAGTTCTACTTATTGAGGCTGAAAACCTGGGACTTGTTCAGGCAGACAAATGGTTTTCAGAGCGTTCAGATACAAAGCGTTATGGGGTGGGGGGGGTAAAAAAAAAAATAATGCCATCCAGTGCACAGTATATCAGCGATGCTTAATCGCACCTGAGCGGCATTTTGGAAACGTAATCCATCACAGGTTATCTACTTAGGACTGATTAAAGACGCGGTCCGTGTTACGAGTTAAGTGCTCCGAGCCGCGACGAGCAAACAGCATGAATTCTAATTGAGCTGGCGTCATATCCTATTTGTTGCCGCAGACTTTGTTTTGGGGTCCCCATCAGCCAATGGAGTTAAGCACGTAATTGTTTGCTTGTTTTTATATTGCGGTCTACAATGCGGGCATACCAACGCTTATCGGCGAGCAATGGTGTTTGCAAAGCCCCCCCCATTTTAACGTCTGAAATCCTACACATTTTCCCCAATAGCGACTGGGCCGATTGCTGTGATGGATTATAAGAGGAACTGTCGGGAGCACGTGACTGTCATCCTTTTACATGCAATCATTTTGGGGTTTGGCCGGCTCAAGTCCGTTCGTCAATTCGGGAACGTGGACGCCGCTCGGACATGTCCACGCGCCGGTGCTAAATTTGAGTTCATGTTTGCATGTAATTTCCGTGGGGTTGCCCCCCCCACCCCACCCCTCGCCCGTGCAGTTTGTGCACTGGTGAGCTCGTGTGCTTGTATCTGTGACGCCGCTGAACATCTCTGTCTCTGAACGCAGCCCCGGGACCACAAAGGCTACGTCGTTACTCACCCTTGCTTGGGCTTCGCACTAACGCCACAGCAACGCAGCAAACACAACACACAGAACCCCCCCCCCCCGATCGTCAGCCAACATGACAACACAGCAACTGACAGTCATAAGCATAGAAAACAACAACCCACCAATGATAAACACCTGCTGAAGAAACATCTTAGCTAGCAGGAAAAAACATACTGTTTTGGCCTAGAATTGCTCTTTCTGTTTTGTCTTGGTGTGCGTGTGTGTGTGCGCGTGTGTGTGTGCGCGTGTGTGTGTGTGTGTCGGTGTCTTACCTCCCAATGGTGTTTGGCAGTGAGGTCAGCTGGTTGTCGTCTACCTTCAGTGTTGTCAGCTTCTTCAACATTCCTTCAGAAACACACACACACACGCGCGCACACACACACACGAAAAAAAAAAACACAAAGTAACTCCAACCAAGGAGGAAATACACTCTATGACCTGAAACTTAATATACTTTTGAAAACATAATCAAAGCCATAAATGCAGATTCTAAACACTCTTTCACTGGTTTTCGTGTAATCTTTTACTCATCTTTTCTGCTAAGTGAGACACACACACACACTTTTGGGCTTCGTCTTGCACGGCAATCGTGTCCACTTGTTAAATGAACGAAGAGCAAGCGCACCTCTTCTTCAGACCCTCCCACCCGCGCAGGCGTGGATTTGATAGAATGGCCAGCTTGTAAATGCTCCTCCGCACGCACGCACGCACGCACGCACACACACGCACGCACGCACGCGTCATCAGTGAGCGACCTGCCGTGTGCGCCTACCTATAGAGTCAGGGAGGTGCTGCAGCATGTTGGAGGATAGTAGCAGGTCTTCTAAGGCCTCACAGCCCGAAACGTCTGTGTCCAAATTCTCGATGCGGTTCTTAGCTAAGTCCAAGTACCGCAACTGACGGAGCTTCCCTATCGACTGCAGAGTCGGAGAGAGACAGAGAGAGAGAGAGAAATGGGGAAATTGGATGAAATATGAAAAAAAAAGTGTCATTTGAATATCGCCGATGGTTCTTACCCCTGGTATAGACTGTAGGGAGTTGTTATCCAGCCACAGCTCCTTCAGGTTGTGGATCTGTTCCAGCACCTCCGGCTAACACGCAGGACAGGACAAGCGCGTCAACACTGTACTGACCCAATAAAGATGAACAAAACGCGACAAGCGCAACGTGGAAATGCGGGCCCAAAAAAAAAAAAAGAAAAAGAAAAGAAAATCCGCCTGACTGAATCCGAGAGGACTTCCAGTTCAGCAGAGATGAGCGTCCGCGGGTGGGCGAGGCTGGCAGCCTCCGTGCCTCCCTCTCTTGGCAGAGAGCGGACCATGCAGTCAACTTCCTGTCTGACCCCGATGTCGCATCCTATTAGCAATCTCCTCCTCCGCCACGTCGCCGCGCCTCTCTCGACCCGGCCCCTGCTTGCGCCCTCGTCCTACCCACCCTCTTCCGGGAGCGTCTGCCAATGTGCGCCGCCGGCGTGTGGAAGTGGGCTTTCCAGCCCCCCTCCAATCGCGCGCCGGCTTGCTGATCGCGCCTCGACGCATTCGTTAGCGGCGCTCGCTCCAGCAGCAAGCGTCGCTCCACGCAGCCGACCCCCGCCCCCTAACGTCGACTATGGGTGCTCGAACTTGCTATCGAACGCAAAGCGACAACTTTGAGGCGACAACTTTGAGGCGACGTCGCATCTAAACTTGAACGCACCTGCAGCACTCCGGAAAAAGATGATGTGATCTGAGTGAAAGTTGGGGAAATGTTTACAAAGAGGTTCTGGTATACTTTATATTTCTCTCCATGATTAGGGAAATTTATGACACTTCCTGTTTTCCCTTGTGGGGTTGAAGGGGTGTTGAGAAAGACCCCCCGTGTCCTCATCCAGGTGCCTCCCCCTTTAACGAGATGGTCCACAGTGGGCTCACACTGGGTTTTGAAGGTGTTCACGACTCGGCATCATCTCCACATTTATTTCATTTTTTATTTTTTTTCCATGCGTTCATATCTTTACAAATAAAGACGCTTCAAAAGGGAGATGCACGTAAGGCTTCTGAGCTGCAGCCCGCTTGGGAAAAAAAACAAAAACAAAAAAATGTGACAGCAAAACATTCTCACCAGTTCAGTGAATTCATTGCTACCCAGATCCAACCTCTCCAACTGTGTCAGTCTGTGGATAGACCTGCGGGGAGGGAACGCAAAACACTGATTATGACACGTACAATTTCAGCTTTGGTTCGTTCCTTCCTCCCGATGAGCAGACTGCAGTCATTCCGGCCTTTAAATCCGGATGTGCAACTTTGCTGCCCAATTCAAACCCGGCACCTGGAATACAACTCGGCAATTCTTTAGGCAGGGACAGCGAGACCGTCATCGCAGAAGTCTGGATTTACAGAAAACTGAGCACAACAGTAATTATCCCGACAGCAAACATAATAACACTGTGATTTTTTCAACACGCCTGCTCAGATTGACGGCCCTCGAAAGCCAAACCGGACCCTGAACCCTGTTTATTGCATTGCATTGGTGTATTTTGCGTGTCAATTGTCTTTAAATTAAACGTAAAACGTAAACATGTCGATGGTAAACGTGTTGTGATGCTGCGAAACCGTCCTCTGATTTTTTTTTTTTTTTTTGTTAAGGACAGTGTTTTGCGGATGTGAAAACAGCCTTCCTCCCAACGTGGACCTCACAACTATATAATGATGTCACAGCGCCAATTTATCACTGTAATAAGCAGCACTGTCGTGAAATTATGAGGAGACGGGGCTGCCTGCCGCTTTTTTAAGCTCCGAGCTAAACATCGTTGGTCTTTTTAAACGGGCGCTCCGTGTTGCTTTACTTTAACCATTTTAAGAATACCGAACGGCTCTCTAAACATAGCAACACATTTTTCTTTATCAGATTTTCCTTTTCTTTTTTTTTCTTTTTTTATTTCCCCCCGTCTTTATATTTCAAACGACTGCAGCGGCGCAGCGCAGACGTGGGATTGGATGCCACCGCTTTTTACCGAGGACGCTCGCCGCGCTTCTTTGCCTGCGATACAAAATGACTCCACTCCGTTCGCTGGGAGGCGGATCGCCGGGAACAATCCGCCCCCGAAGCTACATCAGGAAAAATAAAACAAAACAAAACAAACAAACAAATAACCAAAAAAAAAAAAAACACGACTGTACGCAGCGAGCCGTGGACGCAGCCATGGCGGTCGCGCTGCACCGGGCGTTGCAGCGCGGCGCGGCGGCCTCCTCTGCGGCCGCGGCGAACACGAGGGTAAATTCGGCGACATTATGCCGAACAGGAAACACTTAAAACTGTTAGGACCCAGCTGTCACTGTTATAAAAGGCTTCATCAGTATTCCAGAACACCTGCCACGGATAAATATAGTTTTAATCCGGACACCTGGGAATGCGGGCGGGCTCAATAATGCGTGTGTGTGCGTGCACGCGTGTGTTGTAATTTGCGGAGAGCTGGGAATCTAATCCAAACCACATCTCTCTCTCACTCTCTCTCTCTCTCACACACACACACACACACACACACAAAACATATACACATATATTCCCCCGGTCTTACTTTGGCATGGTTTTCAGGTGGTTCTCTCTCAGCTCAAGGATCCGTAGTTTGGAGAGTCTAACAAACAGAAAGGCAGTAAAAAAAAAAAAAATACATTTTTTATATTTTATTTCTGTATGAAAATCTCCTGCCAGCGACAGCAAACATTCCTAAGAAGGTTATGGACGATCGGATGACAAAAACCAAAAAAAAAAAAAAAAACCCAAAAAACAGCTAACCTTACTGCAGCTCCATTTCTGTATCATCATTATGCCTAATAATTAACCAGCATAGTTTGATCACGTTACACTCCGCCATGATGAATAATTCAGCGCAGTGGAATTCAGTCCCTTATGAGCTTCCATCGCAGGATTTCCCGTGATGTGGGCTCGCTGCCGCAACAGAAACATAAACACCGCATCGCGACTCTCCGGCGAATAAAAATACTGTATAATATACAGCTGTGTGTGTCAAGAGGATTTCATTAATTGATGGATCGATGAATTGCCTGTGCATTTAAGCAGGGATAAGAATGCATTATATCAAAACACCCAAAGGTATAAAAAAAAAAAAAGATGTTTTCCGAATTAAAGTTTAAAACTGCGGTTAATTATTCATGAAATGAAGCATAATCAGAGACAAATATCCATAAAATTCTTTCGCCCCAGACTGCTTTCAGCACATTGTACAACATAAAACATGCTAATTTTCCACATCAAACCATTTTCTCTGCAGGTTTAAAAAGGCGGAAAAATGTGACCGTGCCCATCCTCTTTGTGGGGAGCTTCTTTTTTTTTTCTTCTTTTTTTTTAATTCATTTCAAAAGGCCTTTTGAAACACGTATTCATCCAAAAGAGTCACACACGCCAACGAGGCGCCGGCGATTACATGCACGGGTTTACCTGCCAAAGTTGGCCGGCAGATACTCCAGGAAGGCATCGTTTAAGAAGAGCTGGGTGAGATTCAGGAGCTGCGTGAAACCATCTGGGAGTCTGGGGGGGAAAAAAAAAAAAAAAAAAGGAATAAACATCTGACAATATGCAAAAAAATGGGAAAAGTAAAGAGTTAAAGGGAGCGTGTCCTTGAAAGGCCTCGGCGGACTAGAGCATACACCGTGTTCTCATGACAACTCCTGCAGAAGTAGCGTGCTGATGTTGGCCCCGAAGATGAGTCATCGCATGCACACACACACACACACGTGCGCACACACACACGCACACACACACACAAAGTAAAAGCATTCCTGTCTGCAACATGGTTGAGTGTAGCTCCGCTGATGGGAAACGCACCAATTACTCATCTGGTGCTCCAGCGGCTTCACGGAGTGGCAAACAACATCGGCATGCAAATAGCGGCAATGTGCACGGGGGTAATATCTCACGGTGGTATCTGACAGTTACTCAGCCGGTTGTGGTTGAGTGTATTACGCGGCGGTATGAGGCGGCGTGGCTCTCTGGATGCAGGACAGAGGCGCAATTTCAATTCACGAGAGAGTCCACCACTGAAACCCAGGTCCGCCTGTTCATAAAACTACCAGACATGGAACATAAAGCATTTTTTCCCCCCCACTTATTCTTTTATTTAACCCCTTAAGATGGTTCTCCTTCAAGAACAAACGGTGTCTCGGACTCGCAACCGAACGTCGCTTGTAGCAGATCAGCGTTGGAACATTTGCAGGCGCGGTGCCGCCTCAGGCTCAACTCAGCGGAGGCGATGTTAAAGGGATAATTCACCACTTTTCATATGTCCAGTCAGCGGTGACATTGAACGTAGTGAACGGAAACATCCGGGTCTGTGGGTTTCTGTCACCAGGACCTTGCATGCTTTGGCCCTGCAGCAGGACCAGAGCAGCAGAACTCATCCTCATACACACACACACACACACACACACACGCGCACACAGACACTGAGGAATTTATTGCTTCAGCTGACTACATTTACCGTCAACCCCCCACTGAACGTGCATGAAAAGCAGCGGATTTTCCCTTTAATATGCTACATTGCCACAGGTGTGTGTGTGTGTGTGTTCTGCTCTTACTTGGTGATGGGGTTGACGCTGGCTTCCACCACAGACAGGCCTTTACAGCATTTTATGTTGTCTGGAAACTCCTGGATACCTGTTAAGACAGCCAGCCAGAGAGTGAGACAGCGTAATGAGGAGCTGGCGTCACATTTCCACATCTTGCTGAGCGGATTCCGCGCAGACGGGGGAGACAGGAAGCCGCGCCGCCATCCGCAGCTTTGACAGTCGACTCCTTTTTGTCATGTTTAACATAAATACTTTGGATGTGAAATGAATGTGATTACGAGGTGTAAGTTAAGATTGCCAGCTATTTTAGACGTGCAGGAAAATTCCCCTTATTTTCTTAACCACTGAGCTCCGCGTATTGTACCAAGACACGCTGTAATTAAAATTTCATGCCGGTGGCGCACAGAGATTGTCATCCTCTCTAATATGTTATTTTTTTAAGTTTGATACTGTTTTATGGAATCTTTCTTTTCTTTCTTTTTTTTTTACCGTTTTTACTGATGTCCAGCTCTTTGAGGTTAACCAGGCTGGCAATGGTGGTGGGCAGGTTGGACAAATCGTTATCAGGCATGCTCAGCTTCTTCAAGGCCTGGCAGTTGAAGAGTTGCTATGGAGACACAGACGGGGGAAACAATAGGGTATTATCATCCATTTGCAAAATGACACCGACCTTAAGTGCAAAGGTACAAAAGGATAAAGAGCGAGAAGTGAGCTGGAGGCATGAAGCCGCTTAATGGTGTGGAAAAGCATTGCCATTTCGGTCGCCTTTTTTCTATGAATAACGCGGAATTAATCCTGCCCATAATGGCGGCCGTGAGGGACAAAGCACGCGCGAGAGGAAGCACAAACATTATGAGAAATGTGCGCTAAATAGGAAAATAGAATACGGACGTGCAGACATTAAATGAGGCGAATACTAAACCAAAAGGCAAGAATAAGGGGAGTGATGAATGGGCGGCAGGTGCAGAAAGGGGCTCCAGTTCCCCCCATAGAAAAATTTTCCTACTCTGATTGTACAATTTTACATGCAGTATAACTATTAATTGCCAACGAAGCCGAGCAGAATTTCAGGAAGTCGGCAGCTTAAGATTGAAACATGTGCTCAAAATAAGGGTAAAAGGTGTCAAAATATGTGCAAAATATAGGTGTAAAGCATCAATACACACACACAAACGTGCAGGTCACCCGCTGCATAAGCAGCAAGAGACCCACAATGGATTTTTTTTCTTTTTTTCCGGGCACTTTCGCGGGCGAAATCAAATCAGCGCAGATCACCTCAGGTTGCTCACTTGATGGGTTTCGCCGACACGTTAAGATGTCAGGCGAGCGCGCGCCATCGGATCCGAGATAAAGGAGCGCGGGGGAGGGAAGCGGGGGGGGGGGGGGTTGGGGGGGTAAGAGCATGAGCGCGCACGTGGCTGCGCGACGCCCGCGGGCTGAGGCGCTCTACTTGTTCGCAGGCAGTCCACCACGCCCCTTGAAAAACACACACACACACACACACAATCGCTTTGCCTATCCACACGCACGCTTAACCCTTCGCCCGCCGCGCCGCGCAAGGACTAATCAACCCGCACGCGCCCTGTTATGTAATATTTTCTTTCCCTCCACTCGCAGCCCCGTTAGGCTGCCGCCATTCACGGGGGCTATATTTAGAAGTCCGGCTCAACGTCTCTGCCATTTAAACCAGGACAGGGCATCAATAAAGTGAGACAGCCTTATTAACGGCACCCGTAAGTCCCCTTGAAATATGGAAGGGCATTGCCTTTTTTTTTTTTTTTTTTTTTGTTCTTATTACTGCACGCATTAGAGTTTTCCGGAGGTCTCAGCCAGTTTTGGGCTGACATGTTCTAATGAGGGCAAATAAGCCGCCGGTCTTGGTCTTTAAACTCGAAGGCAGGCTTATCAGCATCAGTCATGTGGGCCCGGAAGTGTTTGCGTTCGGCAGTGAAAAAAAAACAAAAAAAAAACAAACCGGATATAGTTCGACAATCGTCGAACGGATTGGTGTGGGATTCAGTAGAGCCGCGGCTGCCGGCATGCGAAACCTTACAAAAAAAACAAAACACCTGAGGCTTTCAAAGTAAATTGACGACAAGCGGGGCACGTAGCAGAGACCGGAAAGCCGGCGACTCTGAGGTGTCCCGGAATGGCCTTTTTTTTTTTTTTCCCTTTCTTTTTTTTCCCCATTCGGCTTTGGCTCCACCGTCAGACTGAGCTTAAACTTCATCGCTCCGCTCGAGGTAAGAAAAAAAAAAAAAGAAGGAAAGACAAGCAGTTTCCAGCAATTTTCCCCATCATCAAACACTTGATGTCTAGTTTCTTTCAGTAATTCTTTCCTATAAATCCCTTTATACTCTATGAGACCCCCCCCCGCTCCCCTCGTCCCCCCCTCTCCCGCTCCCCACCCTCCACCCAGATGCCTGTCTGCACCAAGAAATAACAGGGCTCACACAACATTAATATATCAAAATGTGTCAGCCTCTGTGGGCGCTGGTGGCAGTTATGGAGGAGTAATCAGAGGGGCTTGTGTGGGCTTACAGACGACAGGGAAATGTGTTGTATCAACACTCAAACGGATAAACATCCACTTTTGCGAACGCCACATAAACACAACGCTAATATGTCTCATTTAAATCGGCTTTTTTACGCAAGCGATGCGGATGCTAATTTTGCTGTGCTCCCCCCACCAAAAGGGGCCTCGCGGAAGGTCGGGCAGGCCCACGGTGGACATCCGCCAACGCCAAGCTCCAGCGCTCGCTCCTGCGCTCGCTCCTGCACTCGCTCCTCCACTCGCTCCTGAGGGTCACGCGTCGCTGCCGACCTGGAAGTGGGTAAGCCACCCCTCAAGTCACCCCTCGGACCCGCCACTCGCTAGCGCTTTTGTCCTCACCCTCCTATCCCGGAGCCCCGCCCCCCTGCTCGGAGCTGGAGGTCCACCCGAGGCACGCCGAGTCGCTCGCTCACCTCCTCCCTTGCTCAGGCAAAAGAGCGTCACAGTCTCCCCAAAGTGACTTGTTTCTTTCTCGTAATTTGATCTATCCGGTCGATTAACGCTGGGAAAGAACGGAAGAGCCGCATACTTAAATTGTTTTGTCCAACTTCAGTTAGCAGAGGGCAAATCCAGAGGTTTTGCCGGCGGCGTGCATCCTCAGGCAGGTGTTGGCCAGTGACTGAATCGGTGGAGCAAGCGACTAAAAAACTCGACTCTCTCTTTGGACTCACACAAACCCGAGTTAGTAAAAGGGGTCTAGGTAAACAGTGTCAGAATGCTACATGAAGGCAACTCGACTCGCTTGAGGTTCTTGAACACAGTTTCACCTTTCATCTGAGAGGAAGAAGACCAAAGTGCCTCCCGACTGGAGAAACCTTCTGGGTGAGAGATGAAACATCTCCAGGAACCTCGGGGATGTCTAGTTACCTCCGTGTAACACTTAGATGTCCATCAAATGTTCTGTATCTCAGACTCAGGCCGCCAGGTGGATTTCTGAGGATTTCTGAGCAGAGAGTGTGTGTCCAGGAGTTTTACCTTGGGTAGTTCCTCTATCTGGTTGGCGTCCAGGTAGAGCTCCTCCAAAGTCCTCTCAAAGCTGAAGATCTCCTTGGGAACCTGCTGCAGGCTGCAGTGAGAGTAGTCCAGCACTGAGATCACCTCCTCCTCTCCGCGGAAACAACGGCACGGCACCAGCCGGCCAATCAGCTTCCGCTTTGTGGTCATTTCCAGACACTGAACTGTAGAAGCAAGAGGGAGAGAGACGTTGTGGAATTAGACGAGTTTCTGCGCATCCGTTACAAGACTTTCCTTCATTTGTATCTCCAAATATTGTTATTTGACTCAATCACTGTGTAAAAGATTAAAGAGTCTGAAGTGGAGAATGTTAGAGAGTTTTCCTGACAGAGAATGATTCATATCAAACTGACGATTTTCGCTGAAATGCAAAACACGCAAATTCACGTTCAAACCGTGGCGACGCGAGCCGCGCGTGTTCATGTTCACACCAGCGCTCGCAAAATCCCATTTTGGCATCGCAATGAGTGTAAAGACATAAAACCTGTTTTCCCTGTACTGCAGCATTTAGACAGCTAAACTTCATGGTTAGCATTAATCGAAGGGCTCCGGGTGTAAAAAAAAAAAATGGCGATATGAGAAGTGCAGATGTTGATTACGACTGATTAAATTGGTGGATTATTTTTTTTTGCTAAATAAGTAACTTTCAGCTCCAATGTCATGAACAACAAAGACTTTTCTATGTGCCGTTTCTTTTTTTTTGCGGATCAGAAGGGAAACCGCCGTTTCAGCTGCTTCTGGATTGATTTCAGAGGACCTTTGCTGCGAAACCACCGATCACGGCCGACACACAAACCTTGTCAAATCTTGTACTCTTTGAACCGTGTGACTTCATATCCGGTTTCATTCGACGCACCGTTTCGAAGGTTTTGGTTGTGTGCCATTTCCCGTTTGCTGCGTACGATATGTCAGCCTGCCTCGCTCCGAATTCCTCGAACAGTTTTCAGAACCTTAAAACGCATCACCGAGCCTCGACCACGACCTCCCATTCCAACGCTACAGAAATCCCCCCCCCCTCACCCCAACAGATCTTAATACTTAAAACACATCTAATCTCCACCCGACGCCTTTCCTCCTCCGTGCAGAGCCTCTGATCTTTGCGGCCACGCTCGTGCTCTTTCTGGTTCATCCTCGTAAGTCCTCAAAAAACATCTGCCGGGTGCAGCATCCTGCTGGCCGCCGCCGCGCAACAGATCCGGCCCAAACTCCCCGAACAAAGCCTCCTTCTTGTCCCATCAACATTCCTCTCGCCACATTACATCAGAGCCTCCTTTCCTCTCACAAGCAGCCTCATCAAGGTCCAAGTGTCACGCCCCTCGTGACCCTCTCATGACTCCCCAAAACCTACCACAACGGACAACCACCCTTTTTAAATTTTTTTGTGTGATTTTATGTCCTGCTGAGTTTTATTTTGGATTTTTTCCCTATGGTTGCAGTTTACTGACACTCACTTTGTCGTGCAAAGCATCTCGGACCATTTAGGAGAGCACTGAAGGAGCTGGCCCAGAAAAGGAAGGCGACACAGACTGATTAAGCTTCACTCGGTAGTTTTTTTTTTTTTTTTTTTTTGGTTTATTGCTTTCATCAGACAAGTGCAATTTCGCAAATGTTAACTGTGGCCGGGGGGCAGGAGGGTGTCAACCGCATTTTTTTTTAGTGCTGTAATGAAAACTATGGCCAACTAAGTCAGGCAAAAAAAAAAAAAAAAAAATTAATTAATAGATAAAGAAAAAAGAAATAACACAGTAAACACTTGGCCCATGACTGGATGAGGATGCCAAGGGACGCATGAAACAGACCCGGTACCTCAGGAACGTCACAGTACACTTTAAGTACAAGCGCGTACCTCCTGACGGCAGTTCATCCGGACAGCGTCAAACATGCTCAGCACGGCACGCCGCAGAGATTAGACCCTTGGCCAACGCTGGTTTACGCGTGATTGCTAAGACTGAGGCTAAAGGGTAGTTCGACGAACGGAAATTGCACTTGAACCCCGGGAAAGTGGCGCCGCAGTGACGCTAGCACGACACCGGAGAGAAGAGCCCGCAAGCTAGCAGGATGAAATGAAAACAGAATCATATATAACTTGGCTGTTTATAAGAGCTGTGAGCAACCTACACTACTTATTGGGGACCATGAGGGATTTTTAAAACCTTCAGAACATTAAGGTTCAATACCGGCATGTAAAAATGCTGTGGCAAGCACTATATGTGCAATAGCCCTTATGACGGACAAAATTAGATTGTTAACTCCGATGAACCTGTACGTCAGCAGCATTTTACAGGTCTGTCCATAAGCATTATGACAGCGACACCGTTTTTTTTGTAAATTTGCACTGGCACAACCGTAAATTACGCAGCGACTCAGAGCAGCTGCAGTAAAAGGCCTGGCGGAGCATCTCCGGGGGAAGAAACCACGCATTCGGTCATGTCCACGGGTTCCGGACTTCAAGAAGTCATCGATTTAAGAAAGGATTTTGATCCAAGTATTCAAAAACAATCCATTTGTCAGCTTCTTCAATTGCCTTGGAGCCTCCTAAAGTGGAGGCACCGCGTATCGGAGGGGCTGTAACTCTTTTTGTTAAGCCCCTTGAGTTAAAGCCGAAAGTCTGCATCTCAGTCACACCTTGACTGCTTTTCTTTCTAGCCCAGTGTGGTGGTGTGCAGAGGCAAAATTACCAAAAAAAATGGGTCCAAATGTCCAAATACTTATGGACCTAACTGTAAATTTTTATTTTATATATAGTTTGAGCTACTTAATACAGTTAATATGCAGTCACTGAAATCCAGATCATTAGGGTTAGGGCTCCTCCTCCAAAGATAAATCTGAGGGATGATTAAAGTGAGAGGAAGGAAGAAAATGATTCTCCAGACCAATTTAAATCGTTTTCTTTAGGTTTTTTTCTTTTCTTTTTTTTTCTTTTGGTGAAATACTTAATCTTTGCTCTGGCGCGCTCGCTCGCTCATGTCTTTGTTGGGGATGACAATAATGCACAGAAATCTGAATACGGGTTCAGTGCACAGCTCAGTGCAGGCTGAAGCTAAGCACACACACACACACACGCACACACACACACACACACACACACACACACACACACACACACACACACACGCGCACACACACACAGACAGACACACACATCTCTGAACAAAAAGCCAGTCAAATAATTAGACTGAATCCTTTGTAATTCTGTGACACCACCACTCTGTTACATGAATCCATTAAACAAAAAAAACTACGGGATGAATGGCATAAATAGGTTAACCATTGGTATTAAAGTCCCTTAGTGAGAATTTATCATCCAGCTTCATCATTCCAAACCAACGAAACTTGCCACACTTCATCAAATGACCAATAAAAATTATTTAATGCCGGACCTTTCAAGTAGAACAGAGTGAATTCTCAGTTATCTGACTTTCAAGCTGTGATGGAGAGAGGAGGAGAGGGTAGTGGAGGGGAGGGCAGGGGAGGGGAGATGATGAGTTAATAGCTGCAGTCGTGCAAAGAGAATAAGAGGAGTTAAGGGGGGTGGGGGGGTGGGGGGGTGAGGAGAGGGAGGACATGAAAATGAGGCGTAAAAGAGAAATGAGAGGGAGACCAGGAGGCCCCGGAGATAAGACCTGCAAGCTTTATCTGTCTGTAAAAGACACGCATGTCCAGCCTCCGATGAAGCGCGCCGATAGACAGATGATCTTGGGCGCTTGCGAGGACGCCAGAGTTTGTCGCGACCCTGGCGAAATCAGATTAAAAAAAAAAACAAAAAAAAAAAAAAGAAGACTGCAGATCCTCCAGGACTGTTTATCTAAAAGGGCCGGACCATTGCAATCAATAGATCCTTATCCGCAGTCAAAGCAGGCGTAATGAGGCGAGCCGGGATTTACAGTTTGTCTCCGGTATGCGTAAACCCGGGCCCGTCAGTATCGCCTCTCGTCTCCTAAATGGCGCTCGCACTTTGGGCCGCCGGCCGCTTTAATCGCCCGAAAGCTTTGGAGTTCGGGGAGACTCCGGTTTCTGGTTTTGGAATGGAGGGTGGGACGTCTTTTACTGGCTGATTCCAACTCTCGGGTGAGCAGTTACTTTGTTGTAGCTTATTACCGTAGAGTGTAATGCAACGGCCCTGCGGAAAAGTCTCCCATCGGGGGGAGTTTTTTTTTTTTTTATTTTATGTCCAATTTCGATTGAATCCATTTCAGAGAGGCGTTTTAATGACTGTCCCTTAATATTTTGTCACCCTAATGAATACGAGTGGGATGGCCAAAATATTAGGGACGCCTCTTGGTATAACCCTGAACACAAAGTACAGTCCCGATAACAATCACTAAAATATGTCAACAGCTCTCTCAAATAGATACGATTAAAAAAAATCAACATAAAACTCCACCTTATGGGAGAATTTATTGCAGGGCTATTTGCATCATACTGTATGTTAAACATGCAGCGGTCTTAAAGTTGCAGAATAAGCACTGAAAGAAAGGGATGGGTACTTATCACCTAATGAATGCAAAATCACATGGAACGATCAACCTCATCATCGAGAGTCCAGGGGCGGCTAAAGGTCGCCTAGTCTGGAGGACGATGCAGCCCAGCACAGGTCCCGTTGCACATACCCGTCAGGACCGGCCTCTTCCTCCGCGTGACACCACGGGCGCCGAAACATCGACGATCCGTGACTCAAATCACGGCTGTGCCGCTAAGCGTCGCGCGTGCCTCTGGGGTCTCTGGCTCGGGGGCTCGACCCGCTTCATTCCTCCTCTGAAAACCCCCCCCCCAGCAAACCGGCCGTGCAGCAGAGGCAGCACGTGGGGCACGGCGGGCCGCCGGCCGGCCGAGCAGGGCCTCCTCAAGCGCTCGCGGAACTGAAAGCTACATGACCACCAAAGGTGTGAAACCGGTTTAATACTTGCCGCATCCTCTAATCGACTGTTTGAAATCCCATCCAGGAGCCAGATGGCCCGGAATAATGCCCTGAATAAACCTCTGTGTTCTGCTGTCCTGTGAGCGCAGGACAAAGGATTCAGTGTAACCTCAATCTTTTTTTTTTTTTTTTTTTGCCTTATCAAATTTTTTTTATATAAGTTTGGTCAAATAAATAAATAAATGTGGGATTTGATCTGATTAGTAGTCACATGTGTCGTTTCCCAACTGACCTGTGGTTAATTGACTAATGAACCCTGGATAAAACCGGTTAACTGGTGAACGACTCCGAGCGATAGCAACGATATCAGCACACAGTCTGCTTCAAAAAAAAAAAAAAAAAATTAATCTGTTTTTAATGTCACCGCTGACTCTGCAGCTGCTTTGACGTCGTACACACAGACTATTGATATAACGGCTTAAACATGCAAACACAGAGTAGACTACAGATAACGGTGGGTTTTTTAGGGGTTTTTTTTTTTCCCAAGTGCAATGCAACCGGGACAATGACAAATACTCGGAGTGAATGGGAGAGACAACATTGTTTACATGGGCAACAATGGGCGCCGACTGCGGTCAGTCACCTTCATGACGCCTCCAGAGGCCGATAAAAAAAAAAAAAAAACAACTCACAACGCCGACAAAGAAGAAGACAGAAGGGAGCTCGAGCTGTTGCCTTTCCTTGAATCCAATCTACAAAACTGTCAGCCTTCTGAAATATGCAGGAAGTCGGCGCGAGCGCTTTCTCAAATCCAGTTTCGGCTGTGTTTCATATCGCGTGTTCGAAAGAGGAAAACGGAACCCATATAAGAACTGAAAGCACGCGATTTTTACTCTGATGAGCCAGTCGGCCTCATTTGAATGAATGAATGAATGAATGTAAGAGGGCTGGGGGGAGGGGCGGGGTGGTCTTGCCCAGACTCCCAGCGAAGCGAAAGCGAGGAGAAAAAAAAAAAAAAAAAAAAAAAAAGGAAGGAAAAAAGTAGGATGGGAGTCAGAGTGAGTCGGCACCAATAGGGTGAAACTGGGAAGTGAGCGTGGTTGGCTGTGTTGGCTCTTGCTGCTGCTATGGAAACAGTATGACAGAGCAGACTGACTCTGCAGAGGCAGAGTTACATGTGGATGTGCAAGCTCCCAACACGTTGTGCCACACTGTGTACGCGTGCACATATACACACACACACGCACGCACACACACACTCACACACACACGCACGCACGCACACGGTTCAGTTATTAAGCTTGAGTTCATTTCTACGACGTAAAAAGTGTGGTTGGGCAAGATGCAAGAAATCTGGCACGAACTGGCAGCACATGCAAACACGCACCACCCACGCATGCTACACACACACACACACACACACACACACACGCACGCACGCACGCACGCACGCATCCAGCCACCTACTCAAACACACACACAACCGAGTCAGCATGGTGTCACTGCTCTTCCCGAATTTCACCTCAAGTTGTCTACTCCCTTGCAGCTGTTCTTCAATTGTGTGTGTGTGTGTGTGTGCATGCGTGTGTGTCCGAGCGTGTGCATGCGCGCCATCTCCAGCAGCTCGAGAGGGTGAATCCTCCAGGGTCCCAGTGACAGCTATCTCTTCACGTGCAGCCTTGCCATCACCATAGTAACCGCTGCCATAGAGACTGTCTCCCAGGAGCTGAGTGTATTTTTACTCATTCTCTCTCTATCATAAAACAGAACATGCTGCACTCAGTGGGTGATCCACATTTGGCGACGGTGGAACTCAAAAATATCAGACACCTTTATAGCACCTGAAGAAGAACTTTATAACAGCCTTTGCGAGTCTCCCCTTTTTCCTGCCTATTTTGGAGACGGCGTGAGGCGCCTCACTCTGCAGCACTCGCCGCCGCCGCCTCTGCTCTCGCTCACCATTAAACAGTCACACGCTGTCACATAGGAGCGCCTGTGGACCACGGGCTGGCGTTAGCGTTTCTGCAGACATGTAAATCAGCGGCGACACAGTGAAACACGCGGGCGGGCGCGCGCACTCACACTAATTTAAGTTTGCCCTTAATTGCGACAGTGACGCCGAGAGAAAATGGAAAATCCACTTTCGCATCCCCGGGGAGA
>CAAKHG010013628.1:2591-15105 GCA_901007715.1 Dactylopterus volitans
GAAGCCCCCCCCCCCGCCCCTACAGTCCGCCACATGTATCAGCATCATGCCCTTCTCCACCATGAAGCAAATCCTCTGAGTTACTGCTGGGAGGAGCGAGATCTGCTTTCCACTTGCACTGCAACCACTGGGTGCTGACTTTTCATTGACGACGCGTTAAGCTCGTATTTTCACACAGCTTGGCAACATTTACAGTGAGCGCTGTTCCCAAAGTGGACTTCCCCGTCAGCTCCTTCCTCCTCTGTGGTGGCATTTGTTTTTCTGAGCTGTAAAGCTATAGTTTGCCCTTTTGTGGTATAATTCCGGGACAGGGCCATGTGATATACATGTATTTTTTTTTGCCTTTCACGATGGTCAGCATGTCAGATTAAGCAATCACCGCGGCGTTGAGTCTCGCCGCATCTCGATCGGGAGACCCCCGACCTATCATCACTCATCGCCCTACGCGAGTTCATGGGTCATCGGGGAGGTGGGACAGGCGCCGTGTGTGATGCTAGTGGTTGTTACTGAGGTGAAGGCATGGTAGTTCCCCCCCTTGAGGAAACATCAAAAAGGCAGGGGAGTTGTTGCCATAGCTCAACGCACCGCTCTTCTGCTGAATTATTCCACCTGACAGCAGCATCTCTCCCGACCATCTTTGCATATGTGCGTCAGAGTACTGTCATCCTATTGGTCAATGCCAAGGATAATGCCATAGGGGATGTCGAATCAGGCAGGACAATACAAAAAAAAAGCAATATGCTAGATTTCCCGTCGGGACGTTGGGTCCCAGATGCAACATTGCTGTTCTTTGGTTATGTGCCGCTACATATCCATTCTTCCTTACTGACATTCGTATCGGGCTGAATGCTGGGAATTTGTCAAAATTTGACCGAATGATGTGAAAATCAACCGGATTTGGGGAGTTTGACCCCTGCCTCAAAGTTAATATATGCGATTTCCTAACTTAAAGACACCGAAACACTAGAAACACCATGGAAGAGAGCGGGGAGGGCTTTAGTCATAAGGTTTGTTCGTATAGCGACTTCTTTTAAATTGCATGTGACGTTACAAATCAAACTCTGAGCGGTGCGGACCACAAGTAATATCTCTCTGGTGCCCACGACGCAACTCTGCGGCCAATCTCGTCCGAGAAAACGAGCTGATATGACACCATTGAGACGGATCGTTTGAAGGGAGGTCAGGGTCACCTCTGTGCCGAGCATGCTGTCACGCTCTTGGAGAAATCAGCAGTTGCCACAGTGATAAAAGACAACTACAACAACCGTTGCTAATCGGTCAGCCACTGAGGTAAACCGTCGAGCAACGGCACCGAAACATTCGCTGGTTCTGTAGACAGAAAGCTATGGACCCCCACCTGCTCCCGTGTTTCATAAACAATAAGCCATGTAGTTTTATGTGCAACTCTGCCAACATCATTTAACTCCACTGTGCACATAGAGGGAGCCAGTAGGCTGGTTCGGTAGAATCAAAGTGAAGACATTGCTTAATGCTGTAATGCGTGTTTTGAGATCGGGTTGATCCTCAGCACTCATGTTGGTCTTATTGAAACCTGCAATATTTGGCCTTTAAGCAATTAACCGAACTATAACCAACCGCGGATGACTCATTCCGAGGCCACTGCGGTGAGCGAATGTAATATCCCCCGTAATTAAACATCCTTTGATCTGCAGGTGACTGCCAGCCTTATCTTTACCCTTTTTTCTTTGCTTTCAACGGCATTTCTTTCATTTTCTGAAAGAAAATGGCCATCGTTGATTTAAAAAAAAAACCCAAAAAAACCCCAAACATGTCACGTTTAGATTTATAGACATTTAGACCTGACGGGAGAGTGAAGGTGATGGGAGAATCGGTCAGGTCCTGTTTCGGTCACTCCGGCACGACATGTCGTGAGACACAAAAAGAGGACAAGCGGTTCGGTGAACTCCGGTTCCCAAAATGCACCAGGAAGTCGAGTGGCGGCCAGAGAATGCACAAGTAGGATCTCAGCCAGGTGTTCTCGAGAACTTGTCAAGTGAAAGTGACGTCTTAAGTCGCAAGTTAAGGAAATTCAAGTCGGTCTTTAATTAAGGCACGGTGGACCTTAATGATACAAAAAGAGTGCATAAAATTGATGGGATAAAACAGTTTTTCAGCAATTCACAGCGGAAATGGGTCACGCCGACCTAGAACATAACAGTGAGATTAGCGACTTATCCTCAGATAATCTTTGTTGTATGTGTGTCAGGACTCTGGAGTCACATGTTTTGTCACTTTGTTGACAAACAAAGTTACACGCTGATGACGACAAGTAGGCAGCTCCTGTACCTGCTTTTTTCCTTTTCTTTTTCTTTTTCATTCATGTACAGTGGAATCAGACGGGTCATCCATCTTTATATACATTTTAGAAAAAAGAGCTATGACAGGTTCCTTTCACCTTCTCCTTTAAAAATAGATAAGTACTATTTATGGTAACGCAAAAATGATAAATGGAAAATAATCCCCTGAATATTGTATCTAAAATTACAGAAAATTGCGTTATTTCCTCTTCACACACCCATACAAACACCCCCCCACACACACACGCTTGGTGACCTCTCTGAATGATACTCACACCTGTATTTTCAGCTGCGATCGCATCACCTGAGATGGATTTCAATGCAGAATAGAACTGGGATTATAGGTTAGGTAAGCGTTGGGGATAGCGCTGGGGAATGTAGTGAAGAGGATTAAGGTTATATTATGGAATGAAAGGACAAATGCAGTCAGTACAAGTTCTCACACATTAAGTGGCTTTCCAAAGAACTGAAGCCCTGCACTCTAAAACCCATTATTTCTAATGGCCTATGTCTCTCATGGACCAATATCCCCTGTTGGAAAGAGGGGGAAAAAAAAAAAAGCCAGCTCGCTGCTGCCATCATGTCAGTGTGCAACTTGTAGGTCATTTTTGCACAAAAGGCAATGCTTGCCCTGTTTTAAAGCTTAAAATGTGAAACTCCATCGCTGTTATATGAAAGTCTCGCAGGCCAGACCCGTCTCAGAAGTTTGGGGAAGTCATGTGCTTTTTTTAGTTTGAAAAATTATCACATGTCATGACACAATAAGAAAAAAACAAACCAACTGAAACAAGTAAAAAAACAAAAAACAAAAAAGAGAATCCACACATTTTGCTGATGCGTGTATGCGTGAGTTTCCTCACATCTCAAATGTCTGCTCCAGCCCTCAGCACTTTTATGTTCCTCAAGTTATAATTAAGGTGTTCATTTATTCAGCAGCCTCACACAGACATGCAGTGATTCATCAGCCACCAGTGGGGTCATGTGGCAGTCATGTGACGCTGGTCGACACTCGGCAGGAGCACAAAACCAGGGAGAGGGAAAGGGGACAGATTAGCTCCAGTCACTGGGAACTCTAAACCAGCGGCGTGCGCGCGCACCCACACACGAGCGGAAAACCCGGGCGCGCGCACGGCGCTCATTCTGCAAGTGGCCTATAAAATATGAATGATATCGTGCTATATTTTTATCAGCAAGCCTAAGGACATGCATGAACTGGAGCAGCAAAAACGCTCTGTTTCTCTAGCCACAGCGCTCATTCTTTATGCTGTTCACAGAGGCGAGGGGGTTGGTTGGGGGAGGCTCAGGTCCGCATGCCATGTCTGAATGATCCGTCCTCCAGTGCTTGTGGTGTCCGCATGCACTTACGGCGTTCACGCGTCTGTTTGCGCACGCTGTTTTTTTTTTTTTTTTTTTTTTTTTTTTTCCTCCCTATCATGTTTCCGTCGTGTGAAAACCAGGCAGGGGATGAGAGTGCGTCGTCTGATGTATCATGGGAGTTCCTGTCAGAACTTTGTGTGCAGCTCTCTGAGTTAATTCACACCGCTGCCGCACACAAGCACACACACCAATAAAAAAAAAAAACACCTGCATAAAGCTCGAGGCATCAGAGCCATGCAAGAAGGCGCTGCGGTGGATGCTGCCGTCTGCACCGTCGAAGGAGGCTCGCAGTCTCCGACGCTCTGTTGCGCGCATACACGCGTTTAGTTCGACACACATTTTGTGCCCACTCACACTCGTTAGAACATTTGAACACTATCCCTTGTGTGGGAATGTGCTTTTGGCACACTGTGCGAGAGAGTGTGTGTGTGTGTGTGTGTGTGTATGTGTGGTTATGAGAGTGTGAAGAGAGCGAGACAGCGGGAGGATGTACTTGAGACGAGAGAATGAGTTCGTCTGAGTTTTGTGTGAGTGTGTGTGCGCGCGCGCGCCCGAGTGAAAGTGCGTTTGTGTCTGCTGCGCACAGCAGAGAAAGAAGGGTGAGAAAAACAACAAGAAAAAGAAGGAGAGGACAAGAAAAGCACAAGACCCCCGTCTTCAGAAACAGCTGACAGGTTGACAGCTCTGCTGAGAGCCGCACAAACATAAAGAGACAGAATGAGGAAGACGAGGAGAGAGGGATAGAGGGAAGGTGGAGAGACCGAGAGGCCCAAGAGACGAAAGCAGAATCTTTACATGGACATTGCTTTAAAATGAACACGCACAGCTCGCGCGTGCGCCTGGCGTGATGCTCTTTCGCCCAAAATGCGCCTCCGAAGTTATATATTTCATCATTCTGCCGTACCGCCGTGTCATTTCCTTCCACGTGTGCAGAGGCAAATCTGCATGCATGTGAAAGGTCAGCTCGAACGCAGCACACGAGCCATGAAAGCGAAATGCACAGGGCATAAGAGAGCGCGACAAGAGACTCATTATAAAATGGACCGAATGAAAGATGAGCAGAAGCAAGAGGAGAGACGAGAGGCGGTTTGAGAACAGAGGGGATGTAAATATAAATAATACATGTGTGGCCTTTCAGAACTGAAAGGGAAAAAAAAAACATGCTTTATTGAGAGGGGATTTATCTGTGGAAAGTGGGTAGCGAATAATATCATCTGTTCTCCCGGCTCCCAGTTCAGATCCACACAACTGTTTGCAGTTTGTTTTAGTAAATCAGCCGCAACATAAGGCTCAGTCAAGAGCCTTAAATTCAGCGCGGGATTGTGGGTATTATGCATAGTTTAATGGATTCTGGCACTTTTAATGTGGGGAAATTTGCGCGCTCATTTACAGTGATGTCTAGTAATACCCAGCCAGTGCTTGCATCAGTGCCCGATGAGGGATGCGCCGGCTGCGAGTGCTGTGGACGGGCCCGCTTCCATTGACAACAAGTTTCAGGTGCTCTGCATGACATTAGATTATGATTCCTCACATCCTCTCGCCTCCCGTGAGCCAGAAATCAGCCCATCTAACGTCATGACGGATTTTCCGACCTCCTAAAAGCACCTGGGGAGGGAGAGAGGAGGCTTCAGGAAGAGTGTTTCCTATGGAGAAGTCCTTTAACAAGTAGTCAGATTCCACAGCTGACGTCGCTCACTGTGCAGCTGACACTTTGAAAGCGAGGGATTTCTCATTTGGCGTATCCGTCCTCGGGTCTCTCGCTGTCGTCTGTGCTGGGAGGAGCTGAGGAAAGGCACCAGCGAGGGAAGCGAGGAGACATGTTAGCGTAATGAAGAGCACCCTTGGCGTGTCCTCTCTCGCTCTCCCTGAGGGGCTGCCAGCCTCCTGTGCTGCAGCATCTCCGGCTAGGATGGACCTTTTCCGCGGCAGGCATTTTTGACATGAAATAGGGAACGCAGGTGTGACTAATATGATTAACTGAGGCTCTTTACCTTTACGGAGCACAATCTTCATTAATCATTAGAAACACCTGTGCTTCCTCCGATTTTCCTGTGTAAAAATGACTGCCTTGGAAAAGGTCCATATGCAGGCAGGTTTCTGATGCACAAATGTGAAGAAAAAAAACAATAAAACTCCAGGCCACCAGCTATTGTCGCCAGGTTTGTGAGGGTTTGCCATGCCATTGAGGGCATTTTAGTTGGTTCAAAGTGTTTTCTTGGTTTTTCATATCTAAGGGTAACCCCTTTCCAAGCGCATCTCAAACTAATTCAGTTTTGAGTGCAGGAAAGCGCCCCAGTCTAGACATTTTTTCGACGGGCAAATACCAGTTATGTGAACTTTGAAGCACTTGCGTGGGCGCCCATCAGCAGCACCAGCTCATTTTCCGGGGAGCCTGAAAGTTGTTTAGACCTGCTGTGAACAGTCACCTCGCATTAAAAGACCTCCCATAGTCCACGGCGTAAGGCACCGTGCTCTGACTACAATGTTTACTGAAGCAGCTATGAGACAAAAGCCATGATTTCCATGTTTGCCCCTCCTGTTGGAGTTAATAGGCTCATGCCTGCTGCTCGTCTCCTGAAGGGGATGAGTGTCAAAAATGAGCAGAAATTCAGATATTCAGATTTATGCACACAACGGTATGTTGGTTCTCAGTGTGGCCTGAGCTGCAAAATCAATGTTATTGCCTGTTGTGTGCAGAATATTTAAAAAAAAAAACCCCAAACAAAACAATGGAATCGTTGGAAGACTGAAATATGTGGGAAAATGAAAATTTAGTCATCGTCTGAGTGAACGAGCGAGATACAGGGGATTTCAGCTGAGGCAGAAACGGCACGTTGAGTTTGCAAAACTTTTCAATGGCAACGACCCAGAGGAAGGAAAGAAGACACATAACAGGCGCTGATTAAAGTGCCTCAGTGGTTCTGGGACTAGGAAAACAGCAATAATGACACAGAGAGAGGAAGAATGTGTAGATAAAAGAGTGACACAGACGTAGATGGACTTCAGCTGGTTGCTGAGAGGGGAAGGAGAGGGCGAATACCAGCTATTGTTGGAATGTCGTAGCAACATGCAGCAGAGGGGAAGGGGGAGGTGTGTGTGTTTGTGCATGTGTGTGAGTGTGTGTAAGGGAAGGGTCACCGGGTTTTATGTACTATTTGAGCTGCTTCTTGTCAGAGATGCGTTGAGTTCTGTCTTGGCAACCTAGCTACCGGGTTTTAAATGATTAGCCGGTCTGGATGCCGGCGTATAACAATCCGGCACTTGCTTCTCGGGACGCTGCATCGACACTCGTATAGCGCTCAGCTGGTAGAGCAAGTGCTTAGGTTAGAGGGTCATCACCTACATTTGTTAAAATTCAAGTATTGCTGTTGTGCTAACAAGAGCAAAGAGCAGATGCACTTAAACCTTCAGCGTCTCTTTTAGGCCTGAGAACATGGCGTGCGGCGCGTGCAGGCAAACCACACATGGCTAAAGCTGCGTTCTGCCTGCTAGCAGGGGCGCAGAACTGCAAGCCGTGCTTTTTCTGCTCGTGCTTTTGCATTCATGGGAGAGACAAGAGAAAAGTGTGCAAACGCCCGGGAGGAGATGTGTGCGTGGAGTTGTGTGCAATCGTGTATGAAGAAAAGGGCTGTTTTGCCGCTCAGCTACATCTACCTTTTAGAACCAGGTGCAAGCAGGCTGATCTGCTGCGGAATGGTCGATAGATGCTTGAGTTTGAGAAAGTGGAAGCAGCACTCTTAGCACCAGTTCCAAGTTGCGTCATGTGAATAAAGCAAACATGCTCATGTTTGGCAAGAATTCTCGCAACCTTCTCAGTGTGATGTTCCTGCATTCTCTTAATGAAAGCAGTTTTTAATTCCTTTACAAAGACATCTCTGTGCCTCAAAATGAGATATTTGTGTCATTAAAAAAGTCATTTGTGGCCTTAAAATGACCATGGCTGTAATGCTATACCCTTCCTTCATTTACGGGATCTGTGAGTTATGAGTTATGTGAGTTAAAATCATTTGTACACAGTTAAAAGCATGTTTCTCACCAGAGGGGGACTTGGACACTAAACACACAGCTGGAGCTCAATGGGATTAATGCCATTCGCTCAATGGGTGCTTGGTTTATTTCCCAAAAGTTGTCCAGAAGTGTTATTGCACGATTAAAAATTTGATTTTACGTTGGCTATTGCTGAAAACCAGACAGTGTTTTGCAATTCACCCTGAGCTGGACATGTAATCTCTGTAAAAAATCCATTGGTGTTTTTAAGACATTTTACTTGAAACCAAGACTGTTGTCATGGTGAGCTATGACAACAGTGAGGAGAAGCGAGGGCATCATTAAAGTCATTCGGACACAACAGCAGGGAGCAATGAATATCTTTGAAAAGTTGTGACAATTCCTGAAGTAGATGCATAGATATTCCACCAAACAGGAGAGGATGTTCACCTGCTGGTTGCTGAGGAGTCATTAGCAGCCGGCAGGCGAGATATTTCAATCTGGAACAGAGCGATTGCCCAGGTTGCCTCTCGAGTGGCTAAAAACACGATATTTAATTATTTTTTAGAGTTGAGATATCCACCCAAATCTGCTTCATATGCTTAATATTTTAATATCATTTTGAATTCAATGTTGAACTTTTTACTGATCTCATATTCTCTCTCTTTGTCTTTCTAGGATCCTGCTGGCATCTTTGAGTTGGTTGAGCTGGTGGGAAATGGCACCTATGGGCAGGTGTACAAGGTAAGAGATGCACATATATAGACTTTGATGCACATGAAAGTCGAGCGCACTCTCGCTTATCCCATTTGCCCCCACATAATTCCCTTGAAGTGAATTGGAATAAAGCACCGGGGTGTTCTGTGAGTGAGGGAAACAGCGGAGACTGGAGATGAAAGCGGTGCGCGAGCTTGGGAGTAATGTATGTAATGTAAAAGAAACTTAGATGTAAAAGAGAAACTGGGCCATTTTAGATTGCTTTTAGGAATATTTCACTGACTCCTTTTTTTTTTCTTACTCCCCCCCCTGCCAGGTATTCGTATTTTTCTGTATGCCTGCGGGGTGTTTATAAGCATAGATTAAAAATAATAAAGGGGAAGTGCCTCTTTGGGACGCAGGAAGCGGTTGTGCTCGCTTGTGTGATGTTGTGACATCACCGTGATGCGCGGTTTGGGCTGTCAGCTGAACTCAGCTGTTTCCTGCCGTCTCACTATCTCCAACGTCCATTTTGCTATCCTGACTTCCTCTCCCCCCCCCCGCGATGGCCAACCGTTCTCCAGGCCTCGCTTCCTTTTCCTGATGCTGCGGCCTCATCCTGCCGCTCTGCAGGATGTGGCTCCAGCCTCTGGCGCGTTGCTTCATGAGCCAGAGCTGGAATAAATAAATGTGTTTGCTCGAATACCTGAAGGTGCAGGCGTGTGAAGGCCTCTGCAGGTGCATGTATTTTGTGCGTGCGTGTGTGTTTGTGTGTGTGTGTGTGTGTGTGTGTGTGTGTGTGTGTGTGTGTGTGTGTGTGCGTGTGCTCGTGTGTGCGACGGCGTGTCTAATGGAGCAGAGTCAAGGTCAGGTGGTGATGGAGAGGAGCTGTTTTTCACGGCAGATGAAAGGTCAGGCGGGGGTCCGGCGCGCCTTTTCATGCATCCAGAAATGATTTGACATCCTAATTCGCGCGTGTGTAGGGAAACAACGTGGGGAGGCACAAAAGGAACGGAGAGGTATGCCTATACATTTATTGCTGAGTGGGCCGCCTTTGTGAGAGTCACAGCTCATTTAGCGGCTGACATTCAGCCAGTCTGTTCCTACACATGCACCAGCTACCGAATGCCTCTGGCAACAGCAGGGGGTCCGTTGCCTCTGTAGCCTAATACAGCTGATCGACTCGGTCTCACTGCGTGTAGCAGTAAATTGAGTCATGCGGCGGTTTGAGATATAGCAGGATGCACGAAATGGTGGACCCGTGGAAACGACGGCACGCTCATCAGCTCCGAAACCAGCTCACCCCTCAAGAGGGCCACGATGTTCAGCTTTTATTCAGGCTATTTGAAAGGCAGGTCATGATGGTCCTCAGTGGTCACCCTGGCAGCTGCAATCCGTAGGGCCGCCGAATAGGACTGGATTGCACGTGACTGTCACCCAGCACAGCTGCACAGCTCCACAAGCCACAGCCTCCAAAACAACACCTCTCCTAGAAGTACAAACTGATAATCTGTTCCATGATCGTGTACAAGTCCTAACTGTGGGTTAACTGTCAGTACATTGGCAATTTCTGGCAGAGGGTTAAAATTTGGGGGTAGCATTGCTCAGTTGGTAGAGTGGCTATCTAGTAATCGGAAGGTTATCTGCTCCAGCAGATATCATGTCGAAGAGTCCCTGAGCAAGGCACCGAACCCGTATTTGGTCCCGGTGAGCAGGCTGGCACCGTGCATGGCGGCCTCCACCATCGGTGCATGAATGTGTGTGTCGCTCTGGATGAAAGCATCTGCTGGATGAATCGAAGAATATTGCGCTTTTTTCCCTGACAGCTCAGAGACCAGTAGGAGGCAGGCATCCTGTCGGCCACACTGATGTTGGTTTGAAAGCGAGGACAAAGATGCGCCGCAATCTCCTTCTGCCAGTCCAAGCCAAGTCTCTGAGGTTCTCGTCCAAGTCCAGGGCTAGTCTTAAGAATTGAGGTGCAAGTCCACGTAGAGTCTCAAGTTTCTGAGGTTCAAGCCCGAGTCGGGTCTCAAGGATCACATCCCCATCTTGGGGTCACTGTGGTCATGGTTGTAACCATAACGTCAACTGAAGCGCTGACAGGGTCGTGATAGTGGGGGGGTGGCAATGCTCAAACACCGATTGGTCAGACCTGCTGTCAATCATCTTCAAATAAGGGCAGCAGGAAGCACTGAGATGATTCCAAGGAGGGAAGCGATTTTTCAAAAGACCAGGTCCTACTTGTTGAAACTACTTGCATGCGTGTTCTCCCTCGTGTCATTTTAAATTTTGCCAGCAGGGGCCGCTGTTAAGCGCCACTTATTACGCCAGTCTAAGTAATACACATCAACACAGGCATTTAATCAGCCATTAAACGTAACATGTAGTATGAACTTCCACATGACATGTGCATCACTATATTTGTCGAGCACTTTATCTGCTAGACGAGGCGAGCCAGTGACGTTTCCTCTGATGCAAAAGTTACAAAAGTTACATTCCCACTGTTTTACTTTCATTCTTACACCTGTAAAGTTTTGACCATGTCCAGGTGATTTTCGTTGAGTTTTGTAGGTGTTTTTTGCAGGGAAGCTTTAAAAACTGATAAAAATCTGCGTAAAATGTAAATGGAAACGATAAGTCAGATAATTAAAGGGCATTATTCACCATCCCAACACCCTAAATACTTTCTTACATAATAGCGCAAAAAGCCAAAAGCGTACTGAAAATGGTTTGCGGTGCGCAAATTGCTCCTTTAGCCCTTGTTGTACAAATAGACCCAGATGTAAAAATCAGCTTTACTGCATGCACATAAAAAGCAGAGTCACTTGAGCCGAAATGCCATCTATTTTAAATTACTTGTACGGTTCACATCCCCCATCTAGGCTTAAGCCTGAAGAGGATCAACTTTTTTTTTTTTTTTTTTTTTTTTTTTGGGAGCAGCTGAATTTCTGAGTCACTGAGAAGATAAATTGACCTTCGCTCTGGCGGGTATTAGTGAACTGGAATTACTATGGATCTCTCTGAACCATTTTTAGACACTTGTTATATCAGAAAAAATAACCACTGCAGCGTAGTATCCCAGCGTAGATCAATGAACTGTTGTAAAGGTGCTGCGGAGTGAGGACAGGTGTATTTTTCGCTGGTGAAGATTACAGTCAGGAGGGCTGTAGACATAATGTTACTCATTGCCGTGATTCCAAAAATAAACTCAATTTGCCGTGTGGCCGGCGGCCAGCTTCTCTGATATATCTGTGGTCGTAGACTCAGCTGCAGCCTCGCAGGTTATGCCTGGGTATTTTCTGTCACGATCATGTTTGCTGCAGCTTTTAGGGTATATTCCTTTGTATATTCAAAAAATAAAAGAAAAATGCAGATTGAATAGTTTCTAAGCATGCAAAAAAAAAAGATCCAGGCTGTCTTTGGGATTATACAAGCTTTAAATTAGCTAGCAGGATGAAGTGAAAACGCACTGGTTGAAAGCTAAAAAGCAGTCTCTACTTTGGAGATGTAAAATGCCCAATAGGATAATAAACCATGAAAGTAGAAGCCACTAATAGAGGCAAAAAAAAAAAAAAAAAAAACCTAAATAAAAAGTTCTACCTGTTCTTGAATCAGATATGTTTTTCCTGCGGCAAAAACATGACTTACAACCCAGCGTGCTGCACATGTTGCTCCGGTGGACTCAGTGGAGCATGCAGGAAGCAGCCACAGACATGCAGGTTTATGCGTCCCCGTGCATGCATCCTTTTTGTGCGTGCGTGTGCGTGCGTGCGTGCGTGCGTGCGTGCGTGCGTGTGTGTGTGTGAGATGAGGACGGCCCGCTCAGTGTTTTATGTTATTGGTGATGTAGGGCCAGTAATGTGCTCCATAGCTGCGGTTGTGTACGTCTGCGAGCGGGAGATAACAGGTTTGTCAACAATTCCATTACCACATCTAGTTAAATGATACAGATCTGCTCCATCGTGCTCTTCCCAATCTCTCCGTCTCTCCCTTTGTCCCTCCCACCCAAAATCTCATCCCGTATTAAAAAAAAAAAAACATAATAATGACTGGGAAAGTTGTTCCAGGTTGTTGTTGTTTTTGCTGCAGTTCCCCCTGTCAGCAAAAAAAAAAAAAAAAAAAAAAATTCTTTAAAA
>CAAKHG010013634.1:1028-14167 GCA_901007715.1 Dactylopterus volitans
CCCCCCCCCCCCCCCCCCCCCCCCCCTCCCTGGCATTGGCCTGGGCGAGCGTTCAGTAACTACTGCACACGCAACGTACACGGCATCAGCTCGTTTTGGTTGAGGTGTGCGAGATGCGGGCGGATACGCGAGGCCGGGTTTTCGCACCAACGAGCTCTACGCCGCGTTCACGCGGGCGGGTGGAGTGGGCGGGGGGGGGGGGATTCATCGGGACCTCTCGGCCCTCAGAAACTCCTGATCAGAGATGTTTAATGGCCCGCTGACTGCATGTGGAGGGAAAAAAATCTGTGCATATCAACACAGAAAGAAACTGACGAGACACACGCACACACAAACACACACACACAGACACACACTCACTCTCTCTTCAGAACACATGGCTCCGGTCGTGAACAGTGAGGGCTGAAAGCAACAACAACCTGTTTTGAGCTTGTTTGTCCCAGGATGTCTGCTGAAGCGCACGCACTTCAACCTAATATCGGTGTTTTTTGTTGTTTTTTTGTTGTTTTTCTTCCCCCCCAAAGTAGTGACACACTTCCTGTGAACATAGAAGCACGCGAGGCCGGGACGGACGGGGCTCAGTGGTGGTCCTTGACATGCAACGTGTAGTAGGACCAGGGTTCCGGCACATAAATGAGGCCGGGGTACTTCTTGCGCAGCACCGGGTCGTCCCACAGGTAGACCACCCACAGCGCCACCAGGAGCGCGGCGGCACTGAAGCTGCCGAAGAGGAACAGGCCGTTGCCGTCCGGGCTGAGGCCTTTCCTCCGTTGCCGGATCACCGCGGCGGCCATGGCGAGGAAGGTGAGGAGGAAGAGTTCGGTGATTTGTCCTTCGGTCACCAAGTACCTTTGTGAATTTGAGAGAGGAGAAGCGACATATTTCGGAGACTCGGGGAGGAAAAAAGCAAAACTTTTGACGTTGCAGGAGCAAGATTTGTAAGAGCCCTGCAACACTGTTGCTCCAGCATCCTTCTGCTTTACAGTGAGAGCGGTTTTAAACTAAAATTTACATCTTTTTTTTTCATTATGAGGGTTAGTAGTTTCTTCCGAAACAGCAGCTATTGCTTAATAACTTATATAAATTTCTCTAGGTGCGGCGGATAAGAGCTAAAGGAACCACTTAGTTTAATATGGCGGCTTCGATTTCTGCAGTCAAACTTTAATTTTTTTATCAGCGCGCCCCGTGGCCGTGTTTTGTCTCCCGGCGCGCGCAGAACAGCAATCTCCTTTTATCACCAATCATCCCACAAATAAAGGACAAAACTCGCCGGCGCGCAAATCGCCAGGAGACGGGGGAGCAAACGATTGTTTATCTCGACGGCAGTTACTTTTGAAATGGGTGAGACAAATCTATTTTTTTGAAGAAGAAAAAATAGAAACCCAAAACAAAACCCGTCGACTTCAATAAACGCCTTTAATTTAAGTTTTCTAGATCAATTTCTAAACAAAGCAAAAAAAATGAATAAATGTTGTGCAAAGAAAAACGTCTAACCCTCAGGCGTTTGTGGATAAATGCAGTCGTCCATCATATTTAACCTCGGAGCAAAGAGTGGCCGCGAATGCCGTCATTTCATTTGGGAAGGGTTTAAGTGTTAATCCCGCATTTAATGACTTAACTGATTGTTCCGTGGCTGTAATTACAGCTAATTTGCACATTCGCTCCCCGCATGCCGCTCCCATTATCTGCTTTAAGATACATACTTAAATCCTGATTTTCATGCCCTTTCGTGTGCGCCTCTGTAAAATTCCCCCCTCGGACTCGCCGTCGTTCCGCTGTTGCTTTGAACAAACCTTATTTTGTTCGTGCTTTGTTTTAACGTTTCAGATCATATCAGAAATGCTTTATTGATCCCGGGGGAAATTCCTGTATTAATGTTTTCCAGGCTGTCAAATTTCACTATTTGTTTGCACGTGGCATTGGACTCAGGCTTCTACAAAAAGGGGGATGCGTTGACTGCCAGCTTTTTTTTTTGTGTTTGTTTAAAGCAAAGATGTAAGAAGGCAACTGACCAATAGTAGAGCGCGCTGGGTCCCAGTAACAGCCAACCAGAGATGGGAATCTTTCTCTGCTCCTTGGCCTCAGTGAAACATCCCGTGAAGTAGATGAAGAGAATGATGAAGAAAGGAATGTACCTGAAACCGGACGGGAGGCAGGTTCAGTTAAGTTTTGGTTTCATTTCATTCAGTGACAATAATAATCATCTAAAATAACGCACAATTCCCACATGCGGAATGAAAGTGTCGTGCTAAGTTTAGCTGAGCAGCCCCGTTTGCGTTTATCGGCCTCTCTCCACAAATGTTTTCTTATTTTTCCTCCAATTTTTGTTCTTACCCAAAGCGGTAAGAGGAAAGAGAAAACCCTACGTGGGATTCGTTAAACATACGAAAATCTGCTCTTAACCCAAGAGAATATGTCGATGGATGTCGTTTGATCCTGAGCTGTCATGAGCAGAAAGGAACGTCCAAATAAACTCGTCTAAGAGCAGCGGACGTGCGCGACAAGGTGCTCTGCTCAATTAAGTTTCCCGAAGAAAAAACATTAAGGATAAAAACTGTCTTTTTTTTTTTTTTAAAGTCGTAGTGACAAGTGCACAAGTGGGCGTGCACCTATTAATAAACGATTTAATGCGTTTAATCTAATCATCTTTAATGGGTGTTAGCAATTACAAGTATTAAATAGTAACTGACAAAGCTTACGCCTGAGTTCTGTTGAACTAAACTAGTTTTTCATCATCATTTATATTTCACAGCAAAAAAAGTGGGCATTGTTCTTATTCAGATAGATGTCATCCTGAGTACTCGCAATTTCAATCTTAGCTAAGAAAAAAACAGAAATCTGCCACCAAAGGTCTTATACGGAAGACGAAAATTAAAAAACTAAATTCTCAGAATTCTGAGAAAAAAGTCAGAATTCCGACTTTTTTTTTTTTTTTTGGCCCTGATCTTTTTTTTTTTTGTTGGCCCTAATTCTCTAATTCTCTTCTGTAGTTTTTAGTTGTTCTTACACAAGATTAAATATCAAATTAAATGTGCGTGGGAATGTTCCATGTCTGAGGCCCGGCGTCTGTGCTGGGCTCCAGAGGGACATTTGAAAAATCATTCCCCCTCTGCTTGAAGATCATTTAACATTTGTCTCGTGAAAACGTTTTTAAAAGGAACGGCAGGAGGACGCATTCCTTTTAAATCGGAGAGAGTTATCGGCCGGTGTCGACGGGGCAGACGCAGTGAAGGAAAACTCAGGAGTGAGGTGATCCGGCGCTGAACCCCCAGCTATGTTATGATGTAACACTTGACTTCCGAAAGTCGGAAAGTTGTCTCGGCGAGGCACGTAGGCCATCTTCACTCTGTGGAATGAAGTACGAGGGGTCTTGAATGTTTTTTTGGGGGTTTTTTTTTTACGATTTTACAATTTTATAGGGTCTACAAAAGTGATGTTTGAGGCAGATGGAGCCGATAAGACAGCCGATGTGTGCTTCACTGCCACTTCGCTGTCAAACTAAATGAACCCCGATCGTGGGTCAAATAACCGAGGTGCTGCCAGTGCGACTGTAAATTCCGTGCTCCCCTTGGCCCTGAAAAATGATGAGCGCGACAGACTCTGGCATCCTCTCATCACATATCATCACTGGGATGACACCTTCCCTCAGGAGCACTCTGGGGGCGGATATTAATCTTTTTTTTTTCTTTCCTTTTTTTTAAACACCGTAATCTGCCAAACTGAATCAGGGGAACCCAAACACCTACCACATTAAGTGTCCCAGGTGTTCGTCGTAATAGTACAGCAGCTCAAAGGAGTCGATCTGAGGAGGAAGAACATGAGGCCTGAGTGGTGGGACAACGCGCCGTTTTTTTCCACTGCTGGAGGAGCGGCGCCGTCCTCCCATCTTTGTGCAACAGTGCCACCTAATGTCCCGGCGCCATTCAGTCTTTATCACGCCAGTGGCCTTATCATATCACCGTCGCCGAACTCGCACGCATTTCCCCGGCTCATTCTTCACTAAGACGCCTGTGATTTATAAAACCGATATAAAATAAGAATAAAGGACAGTTTTAAAGTCTTAAATCTCAAGACCTCCTCTCAGGGAATCGGCGGCAAATGAATCAGTTGTGCTTAACGGGGGGATTTCGCCACTGTAATAAAACCCAAGTCAGATTATGCAGTAGAATGGCGAATGGCGAGTGTCCACCTCGGCCGCCATCAGACTGCTGGGTTATGCGCGCATGTTCTGGCCAGCGCGCAGCCCTCAGCTTTCTCAATCTGATTGCAGGTGGAGGAGTGCGTGTGAAAAAACAAAACAACTAAATAAATAAAAAGCAGGGAGCCCAATCTGTATTGCTAAAGAGTCGGCAACAGTCTGGCAGATGACGCCTCTTGAGTCACCCAGTGGACTTTTGCCTGCAAATCAGTGTGTGTGTGTGTATATGTGTGAGTGTGTGTGCTGGGAGGGTGTGGGAATATGTCACCCACACTGTAGCGGTTTAAAAAAAAAAAGAATATACTGCAAAAACACTGTAAATCCACTTCAAATCAGAGCATAGCAGATCCGAAAGTACGAAGGGTGCACAATAAGTGGTGAGGATCTTACGCTGTCATATCAAAAACAGGCGCATATTTCAAACACTGGAAATCTGGTCGACATTCACACAACTGGAATTAATAAACTGAATTAAAAGAGACGCATCCGTTCCAACCGCACTCCATCATAGTTTGTTGGAAGTGAAATTCGATCAGACTTTTCCCAGATCTCCCGCCAGGCTGCACACCATTTTAAGCGTGTGCATCCTTCGCTTAGAACTTCAGCCTGGATGCATCATAACAATTGTTGTTGTTGTTGAGAAAATGAATAAACCTGTAAGCTTTGAGACAATCATCTGCATGTGAATGTCTCGTTCCACTTCAAACCGTCTCTCGGCAACGTACTCCAAAACCAGAGTGGGCACAAAAGGATCATTATGCAAGATGATAACACAGATTTTCTGCAGCTGCGCATCCTTGCAACCAAAATAACCAGATCCAAAGTTGGACTCAAAGTGACTCGAAATTAACCGAGGCTGCACAAGTCAGTTTTCAAAGCTGGAAAAAAAAAAACCCAAGATATTTATAAAGCGTAAAATAAAAACTCACGCCCGCAGTCGGGAAGTGTCACTACAGAGCCTGTACTCTCGCCGCGGCTGTCAGTCAAAATACGCCTGATATATCTCCTCAAACTTCAACGTAACATGTCACCGAGGAGGTTCCTTATGTAACATTAACTCTCAATACATATAAAGATGACAATCCCGGTCCAAAAATAGGGGGAAGACTCGGGAGAGACGGTGTTTTCTTGTGCGAATTTCAGTCAGCGTTGGCTGTCTGCTTATTGCAGCACATGTGAACATATTTGTACTTAATTTGTGTCTGTAAACTGTTTGCTTACGGCTGATGCGCTGGCTATGAGGCAATAACAGACCGCACATACCATAAAATTACTTCGGTGCTGCCCCGAATATTCATTATTACTACAAAAATTGCGAGCCGCATAACAATGATGCTGCGCATTTTCCCCCGGAAAATGAGGACCTGACAAAAATAACTAAATAAATAAATATATGCACAAGATGCAATAGCAACAGTACACCAACCCAAAAAAAAACAAAAAAAGCTTCGCTCCTACACAGCAAAATAAATTCTGCAGCATCAGACGTGTAAGACATTGCACATATGATTCAGGAGATGTGCTGAAAAGGCGACTGGAACGGAAAAGCGAATATCTGAACTGAAACGTCCCTAAAAGAGTGACGACAGAGTGATGTGACATCACTGCAGCTGGTAATAATAAATTTTAAAAAAAGTACCTATGCTGCATAACTGGTAGAAACTGGAGGCCCGACATGGCCAGGATAAAGAAAATATTCACATGAAACATATTCTTGAGCCAACACTTTACTGAGAAGACAAGAAGGGGCGTTACCAGCGAGGCGGGCTGGAGGTCTTTGATGATGGGGTTCTCTCTGACGGGCAGGTGGAGCTGGTAGCCACTCAGGATGAGCCGGTGGTTGATGGAGTCCCCCACCAGGTGGATGCTGGCCCCCATGACAAAAGTGATGATGCAGAGGTAGACCGCCGAGCGAGGCGGCGCCCTGGGACTCCGCTCCATCAACTTAAATGGAGGCAGTGACACAGATGGGCCGATGCATATCCATACGCGCAGAGTTCTAATTACATTCAGGGCTCCATGGAAATTGGGCCCCGCCATGGGACCTGCTAATCTCTTAAGGTTTTTTTTTTTTTTTTTTTACGACATTGTGCTCCTGGTGGCTCCCTGCCTCCCTCTGCGGGGGGTCTCAAACCTAATTTATTCATTAATGCTTTTTACCGGTGCCTTCCTGCCCTGATTGGTTCTTATTCTTCAACGGCTGTTACTTGTGTTGCTCGTGAAAGTTATTCCAGTCTTGGCAACCTTGGTTTTTGAGCAGCGCCACACCGATCAAATTTTGATCATTTACGTGAGCTTGCTACCCTAGAGGATAATTATCTTTATTTTCCACTGACTTATCTTGGAGGACTTTTTTTTTTTTTTTTTATCGGTTATATTAGTTCCCATAAATCACTTTAAACAGTGTCCCTTATAAAACATAATTTTCCAAGAACGTCTTCATGCAGCTTTCCTTTTATTGTCTGCTCGTTCATGACAATTATTTCTGCGTATGCGAGCAACTCGGCTCTCTGCGCGTTCCAGACAAAGCAGCATTACTGCTCACGTATATGCGAAAACAACTTTCAGTGCCGGATATCATGACAATGTGACAATGTGCATAAGAGACAAGGAACAGGCTCTGATTACATCTCTCACGAGTGTATGATGATAAATGTAAGCAATACAGCTCCTAGTGACTATTAAAAATGCAACAGAGATACAACAGCAACCTATGCGTGTGTGTGTTTGTGTGTTTGTGTGAGTGACTGATGTAAATGCACAGTATTAATAAGTAAAAGAAACAGGAAAAAGAGGAGGCAGATTCTTCTTTTTGCCATCATGTTTCTTGTGTAGTCCAGCACCTACTGAAGATGTTGCCCTCCCCCCCATCCTTCTCTTTTAACCCATCTGGGGACCCAGGGACACAACTTGGTCCTTTTCGCCACTTTTTAACTTTTAATAGTCAATATGTTTGCCCCTGTTAATGCTAATTGAATGAGATTTTCTAAAAGCTAACGGTCTGGAACACGGTTAGAGATTGCAACCTCCACTTCTCATCACACCTTCCAAGTTTAGGAGTTGCGCATATGTTGCACATATAGGCGCCTCGGCCCAAACGGGTCCCCATGGGTGATGCCAGTGACTACCTTTTGCATCGGAGCCACTGGGCTGAATTTTTTTGACATTTTTTCATGAAATTACACATTCAACCACTGGTTGGCAGCAGAGCTGATATAGGGGCCCTGAGTGTGAGTTTTTGATATAAAGCTAAAAAAAAACAACTAATAATGCATCGAAATCAATGTTGTTACAATTTATTGACATAAACAAGGCACTCCAAACACTTCTGCATCTCATAATCTATATTTTTTGTTCTTCTCGTTAAGATAGAAGGGTGCCACTATGACAAAAATGAATTAAACCGTTATAGTTCTGATTGGGGCTGAAGCTGATTTAAAAGGTTTAAGCTTTGAAAGTCGAAAAAAAACAATCTGAGTTTATACGATTTTTATAGAAGTTTTTCTGACCGCGCCCGTTCGGATCCCGAGGGTCCTAAGTGTGAGTGTTTCTTGGGGGACCACGGAGAGTTAAATGGGTTCACATCTACCTTGAGCATGAGGAAGGGTGTTATGACGTTGTAGGCCATGTGGAAATAGTCTCCAGCACTGGGCTTGTTCAGCGGGAACCACTCCAGAGGAAGCACGATCTGCAAAAGTACCAACAGACAGCCGGGGCTCATTGCTGTACGCAAACCGCACGTCGCCATTCAAAAAAATCAAATCAAGCATCGAGACCTCCGTACCATGGCGATAGGCCTTCCAAAGTCTAGGATCCAGTTCTGCAGAGTCAGACAGAACCACAAGTCAAAGTGGAAAGTCTGCCTCTTCTTCTGCGGGGCATCCTCCTTCGAACCGGACGCGCTGCAAACAAGCATTTTTTTCTTCTTCAGGGACTGCAGGTCGTTGCGAAAGGCCGCACGTATGCCCAGTTACAAAGGGACCGCAATTACGCTGACTGATTGACGGGTATGCTGGGAATACTGTGAGTTACTGTGGTGTTTACCAGGGCAGTGAATTCAGACTGAAAGACGCCGTCCCCTTTGCTGCTCCTCACCCGCTGACTTTAGAAACATACACTGTACACTCATCAGCCACAGCATTAAACCCGCTGCATGTTTACCAGTGAATATAATGCAGCGGCCCTGCAATAAATCCTCTGATCAGGAGTAGTCTTACGTCCAGGTTTAATGTATCTGTTGGAGAGAGGTGTTGACCTATTTTAATGATTGTTATCGGGACAGTAAGTTGTGATGCGACTGAGCCGCACCGGGTTATACTGAGAGGTGTCCCTAATATTTTTGGTCATCCCATTCATATGCATTAGGGATGACCAAACTGGGCTTGTTTGCACTCATATGCATTAGGGTGACCAAAATATTAGGGACACCCCTCAGTGTAACCCAGCATAGTTCAACAGCATCGCAAATTACAGTCCCAGTAGCAATCATTCAAATAGGTCAACACCTCTCTCCAACATTCAATACAACATAAAACTCCTCCTGAAGGGAGAATTAATTGCAGGGCGGTTGCATTATACATGCAGTGGATTTACTGTTATGGCCGATCGGTATGTACAAGGGGAAAACAGAAAAATGACAACGCAGCGTATAGTCTTTAAGCATTATCATTTCAGTTTGAATGTTTGCCTTCAGAACGAACTGAGTGCTATTTTCTTCTCTGTTGTCAGCTGCCGTCAGCACATCCGAGCGGATCTCTCAGCGCCGCCTGTCAGGTAGGGAGATGGAATATGGGCCATTTGTCAACGCCAGAAAAACGGAGAGGGACTCGTAATATTTAGCTGTCAACACCCACGCTTGCCTGGAACCATCTCCTGTCAGTCAAAACATCCAAACTCGTCCCAGAAAAAAAAAAAATCTTCATTTTTTTAGACCAGTAATGCCAAAATTTAAAGTAGCTCTTTTTTTTTTAAATTACACAG
The DNA here is from genome assembly GCA_901007715.1 of Dactylopterus volitans. NCBI lineage: Eukaryota > Metazoa > Chordata > Actinopteri > Syngnathiformes > Dactylopteridae > Dactylopterus > Dactylopterus volitans. The sequence continues at coordinate 10,207 of CAAKHG010013634.1, forward strand.
TGTTTTGCAGGGAAAGCTCTTCTAACAAGATTTGAATCGCAGTTGACCATCTACATCCTGCAGGGGGCGTGGTTACACGGGAGCATTAGAGGCAACATGAAGCGAGGAGGAAGGCGGGTAACACAGGCACACACGCGCACACACGCACACACACACTAAGAGGAGATACGCGGTGACACAGGCTGGGGTGGGACAGTTGTGTCAACATCTGTGTGGTTCCTGGACAGGTTCTGCTCTTCTCCTCTTAGCAGCGAAGCTAGCGTTAGCCGAAGCGGACGGGAACAGACCTAGGTTGTGTTGTCTGCTGTGACGTCATATCGCCGCCTCGACGTTTCCGAACCGTCTCCATTTTCTGTCCTGTGTTTTTGTTTTGGGGTTTGTTTGGGGTTTTTTTTTTGCTAACAGCAGCAACTTGACAGCACCGCGGTCCAAACAAAGCGGGGCTCACGGAATTCTGTCGGAGTGGGCATTCCTGTCACGAGTTGTGCTACCGCGCTTTCGCTTCCTGTTTACCGCCCCCGGGTTCCGCCTTTTCCGCTGAATCTGCCAATCACCGCGCAGCAGAAACACTCAAAGGGGAGGGGCGAAACAGAGGTTAAAGACCTGCACAGTTTTGCAAACAATTCTCCAATTTGACCTGTTTACGCATAGAAAAAAAGAATAACACTAACATGTGTCATATATTACAACCAGGCATGTTTACAAATGTGCTCACAACCTATTTTGAAACAAAGATGCAATGACAATGCATACTGAGGTGAATTTTCAATGACAACAATGGAATTACTGTATTTCATAGTCTAATAAAACAGATAAAATGACATCTAGACATAAGAGGGTATCGTGCTTTTCTCCACTGATAGCCGTCCTGTGTATGATATCAACTTGTAGGAGTCATTCAGAGCGCCGCAGTTTTTTAAAAACTCTCTGTTTTTAAGAGGTTTTTCCTGTCTGGCAGTTTTGGTGATCGGTCTGGAATTATGATATCATCCTGATAAATAGTGAAGCGGAGCTGATTTAGGAACCTAGTGGGCAAATAGCCTGTTTGGCGCTGGTCTTCTCTGTCTGAACCATCACTGTCGCAGTCACTTTCAGTGGCATTGCTGGCCTATGTGTTATGCAACAAATGCTGCTGTCCTAAGATTCTCATAACATTTCCATTATATATCAGTAGTGGACGCATTACAAAATATATCTAGAAAATATTTCAGTTATATGTGTCAGTCAAGGCATTTTAGTTACTTCCTGTTGTAGTAGTTTGAGCCAGAGTCACTTTGGAGGTGCAGGCAAGAAGTTAAGAGGCCTGGTCAAGTGACCACTCACGATAGTTACATGCAACTGATACAATTTAGAGGAGACATCATTCTATTTTGTTTCATTTGAAAACTTGCATTAGGTACCCAAAGCCAAAACAAGACATTTAGAGCTTTCAGAAATAAAAAAAAAAAATACTGGCAACAGGATTAAACAGTTTTAACAATTACATTTTAAACAAATTTTACATTTTATTTTTGGTCACGTGAATGCTTAAATCTCATTCAGTCCTTCAATCACTTGTAATTCTGGCATCGCTATCTGTAAATGTTTTGATTTTGATTTCTGTACATGCTGCATCAATTGCACGTCAGTCCCTCTGCGAGAGGCATCCTCCTCTGGCTATTTCGTCCTTGTATTGTAAAGGCCGCTGAGCGAATGCAATCGGTGATTCGTGGTTATACAATCAAACCTGACTTGTCCCTCACATTCGCACTCCCTAAATTCATTTATTCATCATTTATTTTGCATCCCAAAACAACAGCCAGCTGGCTCATGAGGCTTTGTAAATCACCTTTGCTGTCCGATCAATTCTACGGTTTCCCAAGACTGAAAGATTCTTCCATCCCTGCTGCCGTTGATTTTTTTTTAAAAACGATCTTGTAATGTCTTCTTATGTGTGTTGTAAAGTGCGTTCATTTATGTTTGTGTGTGAAACCACTATATTTTTCTTTTGTCCTCTGCTTGTTGTGACACAAATGGCCCCTCTGGGATATTAACCTTGACCTATAAGACTGACTCAGCTTTAAATACGCGGTCCGGCACGTGCAGGGAGAAGACTTGATGCGGAGGGACAACGTGAAAAACAAAATATCTACAGGAAAATATGAATATGCAGGAATAAGATGATGGACCTGTAAGAAAACAACAGAGATGATTGTTGGTTTGACAAAGACCGGAACAGTCCGAACACGACTTTTATATCAGCTGTGTCCGCGTTGAAATTGCGAGGAGCTTCGGGCTTTCGGGTCTCCGACTCGCTCTCCAGATCTCCAAATACCACCTGCATTTCCATGACGCCTCGGAGGAGACTACAATTTCTGAGATGTTCCCGGACACGTGCGACGCCCACGGAATAAGTCCCGATCAACGTGCATGCGGTTACCATGGAGAGCATCCTCGCTGGCGAACCTGACTCGACAGGACCCCAAACGACTCCCAGATGGAACCCCGCACCGCCACACCTCCAGGACGTATCCCCGCCCGCCGCTGCTGGAGGGCCTCCCAAGCGTCACCAGCCACTCAGCACATAGTCTGTGCTCGCCCCCGTCCCTCAGGATCACCGCTCCGGAGAATTCAAACTCGGATTCTCATCTCAAAGCCAGTCTGCACCCACAGAAAGATGGAACATTTTCTAGGTGTCCCTCTTACGGCCTCATATATTCATCGCTTACTTATGTGTGGATTCGAGAGCACATATATTCCACTGCAGCCTCAGAGCACGCCGCTGCTTTCAGCCAACAAGGCTGAGGGGAAAACTGAGCAGGCGCTCCCCGGCCCAAAAGGAATGAGAGAGAGCAGTCAGCATCCATGCGGGCGTTTGCCGTCAGGTGCAACGCGCATCTCGCGTGAGGTTGCGCTCATATCTCACGCAATGGAAGGCAAAGCTGTGCCTTCGACGCGGACAGGCGTGAATCCCTGCTCTGGCGTCCACATCTGCTTTTCGTTTCCGGGCTCGCGTGTGTTAAACAAATGCATTCCACAGTGTTTCCTCGGGGTGCCCCGCACAGAAATATGTAGCTGCCTCTTTTTTACTCGGATGGCATCAAGTTTCCCCCCAAAAAAGGAAAGTTGTTTACAAGTAACGCCCGCGTGTGCCGTTTCGGGGGAGGCTGCGCGACCCTCGGCTCGCAGCCAGGTCGGATGTTTCCCTCGCGAATGCGGCGAGGCGCGATGAGAGACGGAGACCCCCAGATGTCTCCTCGCTTTGGCGCGCGAGGCAGCTTGCGCAACGGCGCTTTCCTGTGTCCCTGCGCGTCCGGGGCTCCCAAACCGTGGGGGGGGGGGTTAAAGAGCCAGGACAGCGACTAGAGCCCAGAGCATCGATTTATTTAATTTCATCTTGTCTTCTTGTTGTTGTAATTGATACCAAGACTTTATAACTTTAGAACTCCTGGAGACGCAAGAGCAGGACGCTCTGATCCAACAGACCGGACTTAGCGAGTTGTATATTTGCAATTCTGTTTATTTCTATCTATTTATGTGTATGATTGCTATCGATGGCCATTTCATCATTTTTAACCTCCTCTCTCGCTCATCAGTGTGCTGACACTCTTGCATGGACCATATGCACCCAAAGTAACCCTCCCCCACCCCTCCAGAGGATCAATGAAGTCTTCTATGGTTCAAGAGTGGACGCGGTTCTGGTGTTGTTATCCAGCAGCAAATCACCGCTGTCCTCCCAAAGACGCCCCCCGACCCCACACACACACACACACACACACACGCACACACACACGCACACACACATAATCTTACCACTGGAGCACCCCGCGGGTCCTTCAGTTGTGTGAGAGGTGCAGCCGTGCAACTGCGTGAGACCTCGACATGGACGCACGGGATTTTCTGCTTTTCGTCGCAGCCGCCGCCTGCATGGTGGAAGGTAGGCCGCCGCCGCCGCAGTCACCGACGCAACATTCGCACCTCA
>CAAKHG010013644.1:2991-13456 GCA_901007715.1 Dactylopterus volitans
TTCAGGCTCGGGAGGGGCACTTAAAGTAATCTCACCTCAGTTGTTCCATGTCTTCTCTCTGGTTGGTTACAGAGCGTCGATACGCATCTTAGGTGTCATGTGTTGTGCAATTTGTAATTAACAAGAAACTGATGTTTTGGCACACAAAAAAAGCGCCGCCCTGTTTCTACTCTCTGCCAAACCCTAATTTGTTCGGTAGGCTAGCGCGTACGTTGCTATTTAGAGGTAAGAGCGGACTCCTTTAAAACATTACGTCATGCTTTCGTTTGCTCTACAAGTCATTCGGCCAGCGCCGTGATGATGATGATGGCGAGCCGAAGTCACACACTGGTGTGAGCTCTAATCCGTTTGCGGTGACCTCAGTGTAAAGCTGCCTGAAAGGAGCAGCAGAGGTCTCACACCTCATAAAATTAAATAGCCCAATAGCTCCGGTTGATTTAGATGCTTAACACAACGCCCATGTCTTCACCCCCTCTCTGCTTCCTCACTGCCTCCCAGAGGTTACCGAAAGGGACAGATCTCCTCTGTGGCCCGACATGGAAGGATCAGAGGGTTCCCAGACGCCGGTGCTGGAAGTCATTCACCTCTTGACTGCAGGATGACGTGCTGAGCTGACGCCCGAATGGTATTAAAAGATAAGTTCCTAATCCTTTTGGCAACAGGGAAAAACAGTGAAGGAGGGATAAAGATAAAGACATCACAATTGGCCGAGATCACACTGCCTTGTTTGTAATCAAAGGACGGCATAAAGGCAAACAGGCTTGGAGGGAAATCTTTGTGTAGCCTCATCATGATGCATCATCACATTGGATATGAATCATTACCGCATTATTTTATAATGGGGAAGTCAGCCGCTCCATTGTGTTTGTCAACAAAGGTTAAAAGAGATCCCTAAAATGATAATGTGATGTAATGTAAGGTGTGAATGGTGTGATGTGTTTTCCAGTCTCCAAGGCGGTGCAGCGCATCAAAAATTGCCTTGATGTTTCGCACATGGTGGACGCAGTTCGACGTGCAGAACCACCAAAAAATATGACATATCAAAAAAAGTGCTCAGTGTTACTTAACGAAAAAAAAGGGGGTCAGGCCCAGACCAGAGTCCATGATTTTAATAATTCCAATATTAATAATTAAGAATTACAATTCATTGAAACCAAATCACAGAAGTTAATAAACTGAGCGTCTAAGGGGGCAATGAAGATGCAATTTTTTAAATTTGAAGTACACAATTTGGCCTCTACAGTCAACATGTTTATTTGCATATTTCACTGCACTGAGGAGACATCTGCATTTTCAGTGTATTTCAGCCCGAGTTAAGTGATTGGCAGTTGTAAATTATATCTGCTTATTAAAGAGCAGGATCCAACCATGAACATACACATGCGCGCACGCACGCACGCACACACGCACACACACACACACGCAACACCGCTAACTCTTATTCTAAAGAGAAGTCATAGATGGGTGAGAACAAACTTCAACTGTGTCACTGGCCTCGGCAAACAAGTTGCTGTTCTCCAGAACAGAGCTGACATACAATCTACGGCTTCAGTACATCGTGCTCGGCATTCAGCCTCCTCGCAGAGAAAACTGACACAATAAGCAACAGTCGGCAAACAGTCAGCTGCTTTTTCACACCATAATTTATCTTCGGGTTTGTCCCAGCAAGAGCAAGAGCCCCGCGCTGTCCCGTCCAAAGTCATCGGGCAAACTTTTTTTATCTCTTCATTTACCGAATCCTTTCCAGCAGGCTCATTTACGTGTGCTATATGAGGCACACGTCTGATCAGCGATGAGTCAGCCAGTAACAAGACCTTATCTGACAACTATTCAGTGTGCCGATATTTTCAAAGGGGCAAACACTTGTGGGTGATGATCACATCTGAGCAGCTGGTTGCGGTTCATCTCTCCCGACCAGAAAGCCAGTGGGGGAAAAACTGACTGACTGAGTTAAGGATAAGTGAAGGGAAACGCCGGGGAAAGACAGAGTAGCTGACTGGGAACGCTCGTGTTTCCTTTACAGAGACACTGATTTGAACGGAAAGCTCGAGCGTGAATTATCTTGCCCGCAGATATTGATTCGATCTTTGACGTACTTTTTGGATTTTTTTTTTTGTTCCCCCCCTTGCCGGTTGCACCAACTGATCTGCCTTCGCACGCTGGCACCATGTGAACCGATGCAGAAGAGACAGCAGCACAGGAAGAGAGGGATGAGACGCAGACGAGATGAAAGGCAGGCGAGAGGCAGCAGAGGGGATGTTTTTGCCACATCCTGCCTCTCTCTCTGGCAGCGCGTGACCTCACAGGCCGCAAGAATTCTAAAGTATAGCCGAGCGCACGTCTGCTAGACACCGTTTGCGCGTAATGACAGTGATTGTGGTCGAGTGTTTATCTGCTTCTGGCAAAACGAAAAAAAAACAAAAAAAAAAACCATTTGCATGAGCATGAACGTCGCAGGTGGCGGAATGAACAGGGGGGTGTGGGGAGGGGGGGTTGGCATCGAGCCCTTCGTTTTCAACAAAGCGATTGGCGGAGCAGTGTTATTGGGCTTGTTTCTGTGCGCGAGAGCGGTTTGGCTGAACTAGATTGGCCAAAATAGCTGCACGCGGATTTAGATATTACAGCACCCGAGAGGCCGTTGGGGTGCGGGCGTCAACAGATGCAGCCAGGCTTAACCACCGACAGACGCACGGCGCAGACAGACCAACTTGGAAACTGAAAGGGTTTTCTCAGCTGTTGCTATGGGTCACCTCTGTCTCCACCCCACCCTCCTGCTCCCGCTACAGCCTCATCATTATCTCATTTGTCCAACAACAGCCAATACAAGGCCTCCGACAAGCTGTTATATTGATTTAATACTCACATTTTTTTCCCGGGAAGTTTCAGGCGGCACGAAGAGCAACTTTGGGGATTTAATATCAACTTCCACGCGGAGCAGGTGGAAAACAGATCAGACACGTCCTGCACACGTGACCGTCCGTCAGAATCTTATCTGTGCGGGTTTGTTGGGAAAACACATTATTGTTATCTCAGTTGTGTCTTGATAAAGTTGTAAAAAAAAAAAAAGAAAAAAGGAAGGGGTGAGGTGAGGTGGGGGTAGCGAGGGAGGTGGGGCAATGGCAGTCTGGAGGTAATAAACGAGTTTTCCCAGCAAACCTCAGAGTTTGGTTTTTCACTCCTGTCTGAAACCATCAGACAAACTCGCCAGGAGGAATTTCAAGGCAAGAATGTGAAGTGATCGGAGAAGACGAGCCAGCGGGTAGAAGAAGGACGAGCGGCGGAAACGGAGGAAATGGCCAAACAGAGAAATCCATTTGGAATGTCTGACTCAGAGGAGAAATGGAAAAAATGTATTTTAATTGGCAACCCGGCAATGGAGCTGGGGGTGTAAGTATTATGGAGCAGGATAATGTTAGCTTGGCCGAGAGAAATACCAGTGAGAAAAAAACAAAACAATGACACATTGAAAAGAAAACAATCGCTTTGTATAGCCCACCAACACCCATAAATTAAGAATTGTAAACAGACACACGCATTCACACGCACACACACACACACACACACACACACCCTTTCACTTCTATCTTAGTGAGAACATTCACTGATATAATGCATCCCCCAGCCTACCCATCTCAGCTGAGTGTTGAAGCCTAAGGCCAAAGGTTAACCCTCAAATTGTCCTTAAAAGTGTCCTTACAAAGCGAGGACCTGCCAAAATGTCCTCACCGATGCAGAAATACTCTTTTCGTCCTCAGTATGCGGCAAAGACAAGCACACACACACACACACACACACACACCATGAATGTCTACCAGGACATCATTCGCTATTATTTCTCTTTTGGATGTTGTGGCAAGGTCCTGTTATGAGGGAATTTCCTGATCACTGTTTTTGTGGGATGGTTTCATTAAAGAGCCAGGAGTCAGGAATATTCCGGGACAAACAGGCACACAATACCCCTGTGGGCTGGGGGTTGGCTTTACACTTTACACATCCCATTGACAATCATATTTTGCATGTAAAACAGCACCTTCTGTCAACATCAAAAAGATCCAACTGGGGTATTTACATAATTCTTCCTGTTGCTGGGTAACACAGTCCAGTGACTCCAGCAACAGCAGGTAGATGTGGCCTTATGTCATCTGAGGCACGGCGGGGGTCAAAGGTTGGCTCGGCGCTCATGATTACCTGCTGAAGCGTGCCGCCTTGCTTCGCTGTTTGCGTGTGTCACCGCGGTGACGGCGCAACAAGCAGCTGCATTAAAACACAGCAGGTCTCATCAAGCAGCATTAGCCCAGGGGCAAGTGAAACAGTTAAAGATCTGTGAAGCTAATATCAAATAAAAATCTCTTCTGGTCATGCGTCGTCATGACTTAAAAATCTGATCTGCACATGATTTTTTTTTTTTTTTTCCCCTTCTCCTCAAAATAATAAATGTGTTGGTGAGGGGGAGTCTTTAAACCAGCCAAGGAGATCTTTGAAGAGGTCAGCCACGTTTTCATCCCACCACAAGGCCATTGGGGGAGCGCTGTGGTTTTGGTTTATGGGAAGGTCTCAGCTCCTAGAGAGATGAAAGACACAAAACATATCACAAAAAAAATACCCCATGGCAAAAAACAAAATAAATGGGGTGAAGAAGGGATCAGGAACTAAAACTGGCTGAGATGGCTCAGCTCGTGATTGTTCCACGTGTTTACACTGGGCCTGTGAATGAGTGATTGCCTGTCCCGGTGTTTTGTACATGCAATTAGGGGGCAGCTTGTGTGTGTGGTCCTTTGTGACTTGCATGTGGACGGAAAAGAGGGAGGGTCAAAGGTCACACAGCCGTGGAGAAAAAAACCTTCTTTCTCGCTGCAACTGTCAGACTGCAGCTCAGCCTTTATTCTCATGGTCGACAGATGCGACATCTAAATTCCCCTGGTATGTACAGTAGATGATATTATTATCCAGCACGTTCTCACTGCCAGCGTGTCACATGCTCGGCCAGTAGCCGTACATGCTTCAATATTACATTTCCACCCCTTCCAAAATAAAAGAACTTACTTCTCAACAATGATGTTTTAGTGCTATGATTAGATCTAGATAAAACAACAACTACAACACCCAGTTAGGTTTACACGAACATGACTTCCATTGTCATGGTAACAATGGCATCTAATCACTGCTGGGAATAAGGCCAGTAATTGAGTGAATTAGAATATTGTTGTATTCTCATTATTTGTTATCATTAGTATTCATCTGTTGTTTTCATTTCTTAAGATTGATGACAACAAGCCGGTATTCAACTCAAGTTTAAGAATGAGAACCGATTCTGTAAAATTAAAGGTTATGTGCCAGAGGTTGCGATCTTTGCGGTGTTTCAAAATTAGAAAAAGTTAGAAACAACAGATGATTTTCCATCAATTTTATTGCAAAATACTGAGAATCCCAATTTACCAGCAATGGAGAAAAAAACTATTCAAAATGATTATTTCCCTTCAGAGCATAAACAGTTTCGTGCCACTAAAATCCCATTTTAAGTTTACATTTTGGCTCAAGGTTGATGTAACTTACCAAGCGCCTGAGAGTCAAAGTCAAATGAAAGCATCTGCACATATAATCGTCTCCCCATTAGAGCATCATATTTTCTATGTGCTCGACGGAGGCGAAAGAAGAACGAGCGCAGGGAAAGTTCTGGATATATATCGCGCCGCGGAGCCAAGCAAAGCCGGCCTGAGCTCATTACTGCTGAGTTACAACCGGTAATGCATGTTTGAAATCTGAAGTTTCCTCTCGGTGAAATCCACAGCTCCGACACTCTTTGCTGTTGAGTTAGTTCAAAGCCACAAAGAGCTCGAGTGATGATGAAGTAGGTGTCGAGCCTGTTTTTCTACAGGAAAAAAAATAAAATAAAAAATTCAACCCTTTTCTTGTTGGCTGATGCTCTTTTGCTGTGTTTTGTTCAGTTTTGGCCTCAGTGTGGCAGCTATAGACTCAACTTTAAATGAGAATCTGGACACCACCTCGCTCCCATAATTTTATATTCTGCCCCCCCCCGGCCCCCTCGACACCCTTACGAGACCTCCCAGGGAGACCTCTCAACTAAAAGTGTGTGCACCCTTATGTGTAAGTTTCTACAAGATTAGCACTCACGGACCACACAGCTATGACTTACAGCCCATGTCAAGTACCACTTATTCATGTTTCCCCCGCCGGGCCTCTGTGTTAAAACTGCCCTCCATGTTATGCCCCACCCCACCCAGTTCTTCGGCTGGTCAGATCACAAATCTGACCCAGAGCTGACAGTCAATCCCACCTTCAACATTTTAATTTTCCACAGGAAGCGATTTGTTTTCTGCCGGATTTTTAGCAGATGTGAACATTTTGACACCCCGGCTTTTACAGCCCTGCGTGGGATTGTAAGTGTTGGCGTAAAAACGTCCGTCCTGAGCTGGCGACGGAAAATGCAAAAAAAGTCAAATCAATTGCCTTTTAAATAGTGTGTAAGAGAGGTGGAGAGCGTTCCGTGTTCCAGTGGTCTGTAGTTTCTTGTCCAGGCTGAAAGGGAACATAAAACACTTTGGCAGGGATTCAAATTGAGTTAGATTGAGAACCTCCCTCCGGCCCGACATCCCCGCCGCCCCCCCCCCGACGGCCCTCCTTCAGCTGCAAGCCTCCGAAGCCTCACACATAAAGGCGAGGGCCAGCGCCATCTGTTAGGCTTTAACACAATCAATTCCAGTGATTTGTCTGCATGTGTTGCCTCACGTGATTTGTCCTCCCGAGTCCAAACTGGGTTTTCAAATTTCATCCTTTCTTCATTCATATGCTGCTACGTTTGATTATAGACAGGGCCTCTTGTTGTCAGTGGGAGAATTGCCTCTTTGTCTGTCGTCCCGGTCTATTGAGTGGAGTGTCTGCCGGGGTTAAGGGACCACTGGCACTGGAGAGTGGGCTCATTTGGTTCTGTGCTGCCGCTCGCCTCCACGGCCATAACTCTGAGCCCAGTGAGCGTGTTTCTCACACCCCTCACTCCAGCTGGCGGACAGGAAACAACTCTGTCTGGGGCCGCAGCTGCTTCACTGTTGTGTCTCGTGAGCGTCGCGATGGCGGTGCGCATCGGGATGACAAGAATGCAGCGCCCAGATGCTGGATCGCGAGGAATCCCCCCACTGACGCAAGGCCAGGCCAGAGGAATCTGTTGCCACTTCCTTGTTAGAGCAGCACCGAGACTCTATGAATTATTTGGCTGGTGAATACAGATTTACAGTCGGACTTGAGCAATCCCTGTGAACAGGAGCCTTGAACCTGGTTGCTAAGTGCAGTGAGTTTTTAGCCCAAAGCAGCAAAGTTGCAGCTCTGGTAGCCAAACAATGGACAGAAACATCCTCAACCATTCTGGAAAGCTGGGAGCAGCTGAGGAAACCAGGGAGCCCCACCTCCCCTTGGCATGGCATCTGAGATTATTGTTTGATAAATGAGAAATTTAATATTGCATTTGATGTTGTAAAAAACATATATCACTTACAACCACATTAAAGTCCATCAGTCTTCAATCAATCAGCATTAATGTCATTTTGAGATCATTGGCATCCTGCAATATCTGTGCAATCATTTATTCAAATGTACACATTTTTGTTCTTTCTGAGAAACAAGAAGCTTCTCTTTGCCAAGTGTAGTGAAAGCTTTGTTTTTCATTTAGAAGTTGTTTTTTTTTAAATGCTTTTTTAATTCCTCTGCCCATATTTGTTTAGTCGATTTGTCTTTTCACCATAAAAACAGTGCGCTGCAGAATATAAGAATGCTAACCATTCATTCACTGTAAGCTCAGCTCATTTTTCATTAAATTACTATGTTCAATCAGAATCAGAGTCAGAATACTTCATCGATCCCCAAGGGGAAATTACATTCGGTACAGGTGCTCCATGCAAGAGTATAAGCATAAAGATAGGTGAGAGAGGGAGTAAAAAAAAAGAAAAAAGAAGCTGAAAAACAAGGTGGAATTGGTATTATACGCCATAGCATACTGTATCTGTATATCTTGACTATTGAAAACCTTTATTAGTCATCCCACCGCGGTACTTTACATGCAGGGTTATCACATATTACTATCATTTCACAGCTGGATAGTGTTTTGCCGGGGCACAGTAGGTTGCACAAGATGATTCCTCAGTCACACAGTGTTTACCTTCTCTCACCCAAAAACAAAGAATCCCACCGCACGAAAAGAGTGTAAAAATCCCATGGAAACTGAAACCTCCCCAAATCCAGCCTGACATGAGCGCCCCAGTACCTTTGATGTAATGCCACCTTTGTCCAGGGAATAACGTTAATGAAAAGAACAGCATTATGTCAACTGCAGTACGTGATCCCGAGCGCTGATCAAAGACCGATCAGTCATATGAGCCGGCTGAGTCCACTGTGAGACTCGGACAGCCGAGACGGTCGTGAAATAAATAAAATCAGGGGTCACTGGGATGAGTGGAGCATTTCCCCCCATCACATCCTCCCCTCTAAGAAATAAAAGGCGCACATGGACTCAGCAGAGGTTTGATCAAGTGAGACCAGTGTTTGGGAAAGTGGATTTACAGTACTAGTCGTGCAAAAACTCTGTATCACTCATCTGGAACCACAGACTTGGTCCCAAGATGCAGACCCATGATACAGTCCTCAAAAGTCCTTTTAACGGAACCGGGTTGGTAAGCGAGAGGTCAGGCAACAATTTGGTTTTAGAAAAGACAACAAAAACATGGTTAAAAAAAAAAAAAATCATTTAAAGACTTGCAGGTAGGAAACGGTGTCACGCAGACACGAAGATCAAGATAAACTTGCAGAGGAGGAAGCGAACACAGGCGCTGAACAGCAAATTACCAGCGGAGGCAAGAAACCACAGGTGCAGCGTTGTGGGGCAGGTAATCACACGGCGGCGAGACAGGAGGCAGGAAGTGAGACAAGCGTTGAGTATCAAGATGAATCAGGAAGTAGAGAACCACGCAGCACGAGGAGAGCAGAGAGAGTAACTTAACGAACAGGATGAGACATGACAGTCTGCAGTCATCTCAAATGGTATTTCCTGTAAAGCACGACTTTATAAGGGGTCTTGTAAATTGAAACAAAAATGTACCACTAAAATGATTAAATGGTAAAGCAATGGTGTGATAACATTTCATTGGTTAAGACCAACTCATTTTTTTTATTTGCGTTGGGCTACTGTGATGTATAAATAATGGTTGATTTATTAACCTTTTGTGATTTCTGGCTTTGAAAACATCCATTCGGCCTCATCTCTGCTGACCTTTGCAACAACAAATTTGCTTTATATTTCCAAAAACTTTTGACCTTTTAGTCATGCCTTCCAAGAAAAAAATAAAAAAGGACCGAATATTAATCTCAGCAATTCTAAAAACGTACTAAATAACTGATATAACAGTCTTTCTCACACTGTGATGAGCTATTTGCCATCAGCTGAACTGTACGTCGCATCTGCTTTTCGAAGACGGCGACTCGGGCGACAAGTGAAGCTAACCGACTGGACGGTTTCGGCTTATTGTCTACAAGGCACGACGGGAATGAACGCCACCCATACTTTCAGGCGCACTGCTCCTGTCAGCGTCCTGCGATGAGCCGTGAACAAGGAAGGAATGCAAAGGTGAGTTCATAAAAGCGTGCTGAGCAGAAACTAAGAGGAGATGGAATTTTACTGAGAGCCAAACTTGCCCATCGACTCAGCCCATACTAGGCATGGAGGTTGCCACGCATGTCACACTTAAGATTAAATGTGATGTGCTGGGTTGGGAAAGTCATGGAAAAAACAAAAAAATCATCTTACATAACCTGTAGCTAATAATCATCCCTTTAGGGCTTGTCTCCGCTCCCCTTCATATCTGCTGCCTCCACAGAAGTCGGCTTTCTAAACCTAAATTATAGGCCAAAAAGGGTGCTTATGTAATAATTACTAAGTATGACAAATCGTCAGGGAAAATGTTTGCCCTAGTTATAGCGGAGGGATACTCGGGGAACTCGGCAGCCCCCGGAGGATCGCGCAGCGCAGCACGTTCCACCGTGACTTCTGCTGACCCTTTGCTCTTCCATCTAGCATAAGACAGATGCATTCGCTGTCCGCCCCCAATGGATGAATGCCGAAAATTCACCATGTCACTGTGACCTCCTTCCATCACAGTCAAAATGCAACTTTAAGCATTAGATTGCAGTCAGAACATAAGGGCAAGTTTATTCATCTATGCAGCAATAAACATTTTGAGGCCAGTGACATGACAAAACAAGGGAGGGTGATGTGTGATATCTGATAAGCACGTACCATTTAGCTTAAGCACACTTGAGGGACTTGGCTCCTGGTCTTGGCTATTTTGTGTGAAGGAAGTGATGTCGAGAGGTGATAAGCCCCAGATGTTTCTTGGGAATGTTTTGTGCATCTTGCTGCAGCTCAGAGTAGGTTGCTATGGAAAATGAGTAAACTTGCATAACC
>CAAKHG010013645.1:8007-22818 GCA_901007715.1 Dactylopterus volitans
AAAAAAAGGGCCGGGGGGAAAAAAAAAAAAAAAAAAAAAAAAAAATAGGCTTCTTGATTCACTGAAAAAGAGGCGAATGAATGCATAATTTTATAATATTATGCACAGACTACTGTATGATGGCTTAATGATCTGTAAAACTCAACTTTTGTTATAATGATAGATACCATTTGATAGTTTTTTTTTTAAATGAAACCAAAGAAATGCTGAAGGATATTCGGTGGTAGGGAGAATTTTTACAGTTTTAATATGTTGGTTTTAAGCAGGTTGCTGCTGCGCACGTGCTGCTACACATGACATAACTTTTGGTGCAAGCCTGAGTAATCTGATGTAGCACGTATATTTATGTTTTACAGAAGTCTCACTAATCTTTTGTTTTTTTACTGTCCCCTTTTTGTAGTGACAACCAAGAGAAGATGATCTACTTCTTGTTACTGGACCGTAAGGAGAGGTACCCCAGTCAGGAGGATCAGAACCTTCCCCCTCGCAATGAGATCGGTGAGGCTCCAGAACAAAGGACATGCAGATAAAGAATGTAACTTATTAAAGTGAGATGTGATAGAACAGCTAAAAAAAAAAAAAGGGCTGTAGTGACAGAAAATAGAATTGAATCAGTTAGTATGTCTGAAGAATTCCACTTAGTGACAATGAGCCTTTCACTTTAAATGACTTCAGCCTGTCATTGGATAGACTGCTTTTATTATACAGACAAAATAAGCCAATTTAGACAAGAATAAGTATTGCAAGAATAACTTTTGACTGTTTGAAACCTCTCAGCAGTCTTCATTCCTCAGAAGAAATTGGATCAGCTCCAGTAGCAGTGGATTTGCTCTCCACTAGAAAAAAAAAACACTTTTTGTTGAAAGTAGACAAGTTTATTGAATAAAATTTAGTAGCAGAAATAGAAGGTCTCAATAGGCCAAAGGTTTTTGGTTAAATTTTTTGGGAAAAAACAGCCAGCACCAACTGCTTTATTTCAGATATTAACTTATCAGGAAAATATATTCTCCCACTCATGAATGACAACTCGGCACAGATTTCCCAACACAACAATGGGAGCAGAGACAGGGACGCCTCCAGGGTTATATTCTGAGAACACTGCAGCAACAGGGGAAGCATTGTAGGCAAATGTGTGTTGTTAGATACTGACATTTTGTTGAATAGATACCCTCTTCTCTGAATGCGATGGTCAATACAGCGGCCATTAGTTCAAGGTGTGGGAGGAAACCATTATTTGTTGGCCATTTGTCAAATGCCAACGCTTTCGGTGCTTAACATCACTCAAACTGCTCAAATTAGGTGTGTTGTGTTGATTACCAGTTTTCACCCGCAGCTGTTGGTTTGTCTGTCCGCTGAAATGATTAAGCAAAAAAAAAAAAAAAAAAATCTGCCAGGCTGATTTTCATTCACCTTGGTGCAGAGGTGGCGCAATGGGCCAAGGAAGAACGTATTCAATTTTTGGGCAAATCTTGACTCTTTTTTTTTTAACTTATTTCTCTGGAAATAGTGGTGGAGGTATTCACTCTACTCGCCTCTAGTTCCTTACAGATGTGTTTTGCTGTCTCTCACAGACCCTCCGAGGAAGCGAGTAGACTCTCCCATGTTGAATCGTCATGGCAAGAGGAGACCAGAGAGGAAGTCCATGGAGGTCCTGAGCGTCACAGATGGAGGTTCGCCTGTACCGGCAAGGAGGGCTATCGACATGACACAACATGGTCAAAGGTATGCATCAAGGTTTTTTTTGTTTTTTTTTTTAATTAAGAATAGATCAGTATAAATTTCCAATGACAAAATAGGACTAGACATAGCAGATGTGAGTTGATTCAGTGCAGAGGATCTCGCAGCCCAGGGGGCTTTCAGCGGCTTTGCCACTGCAGTCGGCAGGTTGGATTGTGGACAAACATAAACGGCGACTGACGCTCTGCTCGCTTTGTCTTCTGTCTCACTGTAGTAAATCAGTGTACAGTAAAAGCTTGGATATTCCTGATGCCAGTACAAAATGCAGCAAAGAAGAAAGGTATCCACTCACTCCTCGCACTATCCTCCTCCTTTCGCTACGTGTCTCACCCTCATGCAGGGAGACATCCATGGCCAGAGAAAGATGCAGAAAGGGTGCTTTGATTAAGTGGTGATGACACGTGTGGCTTCTGTCAGTTACAATGGAGTACAGGATAAGTCTCCTGGAAAAAGAACAATTGAGAAGATTGGTCTAACAGAATCAACAGTTTTGGCGTGACATTTGCGACAGTTTTGACTGAACTCACTTAATCAACTTCCTGTTCAGGCAGAAAAAGTCTCTGCATTTGCAATTCAGAACCTTAATATCTACAACCACCAACCCAACCACCCCCTTTTTCCGGTGTGAGTGCAATTATCTCCCCTTGAATGCATTGATAATCAGTTTCTCCCATACTGTGTCCCACTTTCTCTGGATGCAGAACATTTCTTCTATTTTAGGAATGTTCAAGGCATAGCAGATTTAAAATTGATTTCTTCGTCTTATTTAAATAACCAACATACCATCACTCTGCACATTCAGTTCGGAAGCAGTGACAGTGGGAAAGAAAAAGGTAAACTTGAGCATTCATCTGTATGTCAGGCGCATTAGTAACTCTTCAGCATGCAGTTTGGCACCAACAAAATATCAAGAATTTATATCGCTCTCCTTTGAACTTCTTATCGCTGGGGGAAGCCGCTTCAAAAAATTTTAGATTTATTTCAAGAGCTCCGACCTCTAAACACTTGTGCTTAATTTCTCCTGTCCTCTGGTGCCTGTGAATTTCAGTTTTAAGATTCATCATCTTGTGTTCCATCGCCTCGGCTCCGCTCCCACATTCCTTCAGGCGGTCTTATCTCGTCTTTATTTAAAGGTGGTTAGTTTAGGCGCTGCCTTCTCCTGCCCTTTGCTCTGACTCAACTGTTTCAGTCTTCAAGCCTCAAATCCCGAAATAGGCCAATTTTCGATGACTTAAATGAGTATTAATAATCCCCCCGCATGCAGCAACAAACACCAGCTGTTATATTGTGCACAGGTGAATGGGACACATCATAAATGGCAATGACACAAATGATTTGATTTTGTAGGTTTATTTATATCAATCTCAGTAAGAGATCAAAAAAAAAAAAAGCTCCTCTGCATCTTTCTTCCATTCTACATTCAATCCAGTGTGTTTGCTGTTACCCCTTCATCCAAATCTCTTTCTGAGGCTCCTCCCCACCCTTTTATATCTCTTTTTCCTGTCTTGCTCGCTCTCTCTTGTGGTCCCTTGTGTGCAGCTGACCCTCACTCCCAAACTCCCCCTTCTGTTAGTATGGAATTGCTGTGCTAATGTGGACATGCTACTAGATTTTCTTTGTCTGGCTTCTGGCAGCTATGGTGGGCTGGGGGTGGGGGCGTGTTATACCACAGCGTCTCTTGCTGTACACCCTCCGCGCCCCCCCTCCAGCTGACCAGTTGTGTGAAAAGGATATTGGTTACAAAATCTCTCTAAATCTGGATTTGCTTTGTTTAGCTCTTTGCCAAATCCTTGTGTGCACTTTGTTTGATAATGTGCATGCTTATCTGTTTGTGTGTGTGTGTGTGTGTGCGCGCGTGCGTGTGTGCGCGCGTGCGTGCGTGTGTGTGTGTGTGTGTGTGTGTGTGTGTGTGTGTGTGCGTGTGCGCGTGCGTGTGTGTGTGGAGACGATGGTGATGGAGTTGCACATACGTGGCAGAATACACTCCAAAGACTGGGATGATTTTCTCTGAACCTAACCTTATCTCTCTCTGACAGCAAACTTTTGTCGACAGTGCAGAAGATTTGTTGAACTTCAGATCAGAGGGCATCAGAGAGAGGACTGACTTTGAAATGTGTGTTTTGACAGGATACATTCCCACCAGCATGAACGATGGACGAGAGAGGAAGTGTTTTGTTTTTTTTTGTTTGGTTTTTTAAATCTGAAACTGCGTTCGTTTTCCATCTCACATCTCACGTAAGCAGTTGCACACGGCGCAACTGCTCAGACTATATTTTCATACAGGCAACTGATGATTTGACCGTTCCTATAAGAAATAAACCTGCACTCACACGATAGGAGTTTTGAAATCTCAGCTAATTTTGAAATCCGGTTGTAGCACACACTTTACAAATGGTCCTCTCTCAATCTCAAACATACACACACACTACAGGATTTGAAAATAATGATGCATCACACACTTCAGGATGTTATTAAGATTATTATGCCAGAGGACGGCAATCCGAGAGGAACGTGCTGCCTCTTTTGATCCCCCCCCCCCTCTCTCTCATACACACACATCCATTTCTCTCTCACCTGGTACATTCAAAGCAGAGTCGGTCTCTTGCCATACATTTGTAGACAATTATATTCCTGCTACATATTAACAAGCATTTCCCTCATCTGCCTTCACTCGCAATGTATTGCATTACTTTTCAGCCTTCATTTAAAACAGTCCGCTCATTTAATTCTTTCACCTGGATATCCCAATAGTGAATGTGCCTTCGTAATTATCCAGATGTTCACTCCTTAAACATCATAGGTGTTTGATATAATCGGCACAGGCCAGTTGAGCCGGTGACCAGCTCCTGTGACTCGATCTGTAAACCTCTCACATAACCAGATAGCGTAGGCCAAAAATCGTTGCAAACCTTGGTGGCACACTAGACTTCTCCGGTTGTTGGGGATGGGTGGATCAGGGCTAAATGGGCCCAAAAGTCCTGCAGTGTGAGCCTGTCATGATGAGATACATTTGGGATAAATGCTGCTCTAGTAGCACACACTCCCACGCAAATGGCCATTTCATTCTTTATATGACAAGAAGACATTTAAAGCTAAACTCAAAGCATAAGAAATCCCACTGATTTAATTTTAAATCTTAACAGCATGCTAGGAGACATGAAGGGAGGTTAATGATATGTAAATGAAATATGGAAAAGTGCTGCAGTGTGAGGAAGAGAATATCAATTGATTTTTTTTTTTTTCTTTACAGATCTGCTCTAGTTGCTTGATGCAGTTTGAATGGGTTGGGTTAATCTCAGCAGTCTTAATAAATCAGCTTTTCATGCTAATTATTGACTCTAATTTATTTAAGAGACTCAAACGAACACAAATAAAGCACCTTTAACACTGATCTCTACAGCCGAGACCGCAGGGGTCTTACCACACTTAGAAATTTGAGGTGCTGAGCTGTGAATATTAATTCACTGAATCCTCAGGGGGTCAGTGCTCAGGAAAGGAAATTAATGTTAAACACTGTGTTGATTTATATGAATATCCACTTCGCTCAGAGGAATGCCACTGGCAGGACAAAGTCAATACAGAGGGGAAAAATAGAACTTTCTCCACTTGCCTTAAATAATGCTGGCAGCACAGAGCTGTTGTTTCAGGGTTCTGGCTCTGTTATTCACCATTTGACTCCTGGCATCATCTACTTTTTTTTTTTTTTTTTACCTCAGTTTTGTTTAATTTCAGTCCATGCCTTCATCTCAGAACCTCCTGTGCTTGTTCCATCCCGCACAGCTCGACATTAGACCCCCACGGTGTTTTGGCTGTGGCACTGTCAGAGTCAGTGGTCACACACGAGGACAGAGGACCTGCTCCAAAATACCCTGATGGGACAATAGAAATGAAGTTAACTAATAAGTAGCCACACACAGGCACATACTGTATATTGCGCGCGCACACACACGCACGCACTCATGGATGTACTGTACGTACTAATATAATAAAGGGTGAGCAGCTCACCTAAATTACAGAAACAATTTTTTCTTGAAATTTTACTGACGATAAATCACTACGCAACTGACTCAGCAACAGCAGCCTCTGCTGCCACAAGTGGTAATTACAGGACGACGGTGTATGACATTGTGTTCATATCTGAGCAGTGAGTGTATCACACTATTCTAAAGGGAGTGAAACAGATTTTTGGATTCAGTGTTGTGAAAGACCACACCCACCTAGTCCCAGCTACATAATTCAAGAAAAGGCCCTCAGGGCAGCATGCCAGGGAGGCTCTGTCCTTCCTTTGATTTTTAGGAAGCTGTTGCCAACTGTTGATTTAAGCCATGCACATAGTTATGGTGTCATTTGTCCAGGTTTTTAAATCTTTTTCTGGTGCTTCTTCCTCAACAGGTGAATGTCCAGGCTTCAAACTCAGTGCTAATATTCGCATTCCAACATGATGATATTTAGTATTTTCACTGTCTTTTTTTTGCATAATCCTTTCAGCAGACACACAAACCAACAGGTGCAGTTTATGTTAGCGTTTGCTAATTTCCATTAAACAAATTATATTGCGTCTCTAGAAGGTTGTTAATTAATTTAGGGTTTGGGTCATAAACCAAAATTTGAGGTGGTAATGGAACTTGACAAAAAGGTGAATTGCCATCAAAAGTATTACATTGTTTACAAACACTGAGAGCATCCACTACATAATTGTCACGTGTAGTTACAGACTGTTCAAACCTGACTGTTTGAGTTGCAAGATGTAAAGTCAAAACTCTCCATCCTCTGGAAACTATGTGTTCATGGTGTCCACTCAATAATTGTTTGTTTTATAGACTTTCACACTGCTCCCTCCTAAAGTGTTGGGTATTTCCAAAAACCACGTCCCTGCAGCCCTTGCTGTAAACTGTTTTAATTGGAACTACCATACTTTCTTAGCTGTCATCGTTAGATTTTCTGTAATTTGGCTGAATGACCCTTTACAGTATGTAGACAGAGTAAATAAAGTTAACAAATACACACAGTCGGAAGCTTGAGTGGCTTTCTGGCTACAGCATCCTCCCAACACCCGATTTAATGACACAGCTTCTTCGTCTCCATATAAGGGATGATTAATGATGTGTGCTGTTAACTATAAATAAAATAGGCACCTGCAGTAATTCATTGTCTCACTGACAGACCATTACTGTACAGCAGAACCATCTGTAATATGAGTCTTGCAGGGCTCCAACACTAACAGATGCAGAGCACCTCTTAAAATATGCTGCTCCTGGACGAGGAGGCAGCGAAGTGGCCACGTTTCAATCAACTGCTGTTGCTGCTTTGTGCGCACAAGTACTGAAGCAACTGTGGGGAAGTCTCAGCGGACTGCAGGACTTAAATGCAAATGAATGCAACTGTCTGGTCAGCTGCTCTCTGAAACAAGTCCTCGCCAGCATGATCTCAATTTCGGCTATTCATGTGTGCACGAGTGTGTGCAAGAAATACACTCTTAGAAGGGCCAGTGAGAGTTGCAAAAATAGCTTCAGAGTGGGTGTTCCTATTTTTTTCCTCTTTCTCCTGGTAGTTTTTAGCATTACTTCTGTCTGTGTGTCTGCGCCTCTCATGAGTAATATTTCTGTTCCGCTCGGTTTTTTTAGGTGATTGAGAATTAAAAGCATCGCCGCGCACACATTCATGATCCACATGGCTAGCTAGTTTTGACACAACAAGTATTGTTTTTATGGCTAGTGACCGTGGTTATGTGTCTCTACTGTGGGATTGAACAGCATCAGGAAGGAGCAACAGTCAACATTATTTCACCCATCCTTCATTCTTCGTCACCCGCTGATCCCACTATTACTGCTAAATTCTCTCAAAGTGTGAAGATTTGTGTGGTCTATAATTTTCCGAATTATTATTATTAAGTACACATTTTGAGAGAATTCACACTTCCTTTCCTTTTCTTCTTTATTCAAATAACAGTGTTTAGCTGTTTCAGGACATGTTGAAAAAAGGAAAATTGTTTTTCCTGAAAAAAATGTCATTAGAATGAACAGACATGCTTTGATTTCAGATAATTCTGCTCTTTATGTGTTTTTTTTTCTTTTTTCCTTTTTTGCTGGCTAAATAAATTCTGCATACTTTAAGCTACATAAGGTGTAATGCTTTTGAGAGACATTTATTCTTCCAATCAACATTTTAATAAATTTTAAACTTTTACGACATTAAGCTAATTCTGTAAGGTGCTGCCAGAAGGTGTGACATTTATAGTTTTTGAGCCTTTTTCTGCTTTATACTAATTTTTATTAAAGAATTTTCAGTGTTGCATCAAGTGCATATCTAGTTCTCCACTGAGACTTTCCATTTCGAACAAGCAAGTTGGAAAAACATGAGTTTGGTAGTTTCTCATCTTTTAAAAAAGACAAAAGAGGTCTCGGCTGGCTCACAAATGCATCAACGCTGGAACAGAGGAGGAAAGAGAGGAAGAGAAGGAGGGGTGTTATTAAAATGAATGACAAAAAGGATCAGTGTTGTGACAGTGAGCAGCTGGTGTTTCCGAGTGTTGACAGGCGCTGTTTTGTGCATTTGTGTGTTTGTGCGTGTGCGCGCGCGTGTGTGTGCGTGCGTACGTGTGTATGCGTGCCTCATCGAGACAGATTGTCCTGTGATTGTTCATTTCTAAAGCGGCTCTCCGCTCATGGGGTTATTGACAGCATCTGCGGGGAAAAGGAAAAAAAAAAAACACATGACAAATGGCATTCAACCAAATGTCCCACTCCATTTCCCCCCCTCAAGATATTTGCTACCATCCAGTGTAACCGTTTCATATACTAGCAAACTGAGCAGGAGAAGGGGGGGTGGGGGGTGGGGGGCTAATTTGAATGCTAATCCGTGGAAAGTAGCCTATAGATTTCCAGGAGAATCTGCAGTGTTTGAAACCGAATTTTCAGCTTAACCGGTTTGAACTAATTGCTGGGATTGGATGCTGGCAGCAGTGTTACTGTGTGTGGTAGCACTGCCACCCTCTTTGTGTAATCAGGTGTTGTGTTTGCAAGGGGCTTCATAGCAACTCTGTGCTTAGTATGATGGTACCATATGCTGCAGTGCGTCCTGACCATGTGCAACATCCACGCTCTCACCTCTTCCTGTGTTTATGGAAACGTGTTACACCTTGACGCCACAAATTGACTCCCTCCTCCTCCCATGTGCGTGTTTGTGCCACAGGTCGCGGTCTATTAGTGGAGCCTCATCTGGCCTCTCTACCAGCCCCCTCAGCAGCCCACGGGTAAGTCACGACCCTCTCTCTCACAGACACACACACACACACGCACGCACACACACACACACACCTCTTGACCCAGTTCTTGTGTATGGAGCTGTGCTGGGAGAACATCCATCCAGCTACCGCTGCTCCCATCATGTTGCTGTCTTCTTACTGCTGTTCATGTCAGCAGTTGGAAATAAAAGACGTCATTTAAGCTGCATCGGAGGGGCTTCTGACCTTTAACAAACAAACACACGATGAAAGCAATATCTGTGTGTGTGTGTGTGTGTGCGTGTGTGTGCAAATGCAACATTGTTCCACTGATCCACTTTATTATTACTCTGAGACATAGTCTATTTTTCCACTCTGTACGTTTTAATCCACGGTTGAGGTCAACCTTTCAGAAAGCAGAGACCACTTTGATAAGCCCCTCATGTCTGATGTTAGATCAGGCTTTGCATTCATCTTTGTTGTGTCCATACATCATCCTGGCAGCTTCAAACAGAACACGCTGAGAATGGAGCAGACACAGTGATGTGACAGCAAAGTTTCTCCTCCCTGAAACCCCAAAGCCTTTTTTTTTTCTCTCATTCTCTCTGCTTATTATCCCTTTCTCTATTTTCTGTGGCCTGAGCTCTGTGGAAATCCAGCTCAGGGAATGCTTCAGAAAATCCTACTTTCCTTACTTAGATCAGAGAAGCTTGTGGTAAACTTTTCCAGCTGACTAACCTGAGAAGGCTTGAGATTTAAGGTCCTAAACCGAGCTGCTTGCGCCACATAGGTTCTTTCAGGCTGATCTGAAAGGGAAATTGATTTCTCAGACCTAGGCAAAGCCCGGATTGTGCTCTTAGCATGGGGCAATGCGTGGGGTTGCTGTCCTGCAATTTGTGTCTGGATAAAAAGGCACCAAATTCACCATTGCAAATCAAACAGATCAATAAGCCTACATGGGAGCTAGCAGAGACGCCTTAAGGTTGTTCCCACCGTCGCCCAAATTCTCTTCACAGCTGACCTTTTGTTCACATACTGGTCTGTGTGCACTTGCTTTTCTGTCTGCTAGCAGGACCCTCTTTGTTTCACTAAGTCCATCTTCCGTTGTCTTTTTTTTTTTTTTAAACGTGTTTATTGCTTGCGGACTTTGCTTTCAGATCGTTTTGCTGTGTGTTTTGTCACGAAAAGTCTAATTGCATGTTTCTTATCTGTTTTTTTCTTTTTATGCACTTCCCACATCTTTCCTGTGCGTGTACACATCCCACCTGCCTCTGGATTTGTGTGTCCCTTTGCTGCCTCTGCTGCTGACTCTTTACTCCCTTAATCTATGTGTTTGTGTGCTTGCATGTGTCCCCGTGTGTTTGGCTTTCTTCCTCACCTGCTCCGTTTCTTGGCTGCGTTGTTTTGCGTGTCCTCGTTCTCCAGCCTGTCAGAAAGTTTGGTGTCCCGCCTCAGTCCCCAGACTTTTCACAGTCCCCCAACAGCAGCCCCTGCCCATCCCCTGAGCCTCCCCCAAATCGCACAGGCCCTCGTATCTCCACCCCCAACTCACTCGCTCCAAACAACGAGCCCCTGCCAGAAGCTCTTAACAAGACACAGACACTCCCTGCCAAGCCCAAAGTTGCCCCTAAGCCTCTCCAAGCCACGCGATCCAACCCGCTCCCTGAAACCTTGCCGGATCCAGCATCTGCAGCAAAATCAGAGCCCTTAATTCCCTGCCAGCTCCCATCACAGCCAGCATCTGCCTCGGTGCCCCCTACCCCCACCTCCCCATCCTCCCCATCCCCAATCTCCATTGCTCCCATCCCAAATAGCCCCCAAGTACGGCGCTCCCGTTTTGCTGCCAACCCCCAACTCTCTGTGCCCTTCAGCCCAGTGGTGCCCCTGTCACCCATCCGGCTGCACCACTTTCACCCTGTGGCGCCGGCGCCTTCTTCATACATTGACCACCCACCCAAATCTATTCCCTTAATACAGGTTACCCCTCACCCCTCCCCTCGAGGCAGCCCCCTTCCCACCCCAAAGGGCACTCCAGTGCACACTCCCAAGGACAGCCCGGCTGGGACTCCCACCCCGACACCACCCCCCAGTCCTTCCATTGGAGGCATGCCGTGGAGGACGCGTCTCAACTCCATCAAGAACAGCTTCCTGGGTTCACCACGCTTCCACCGCAGAAAACTTCAAGGTACTTATATTTTAGCAGATACAAGATTTTTTTGGTAAGCACTGAATAAACTGCAGCTGTATTATTCTCGAAAATCTCACTTTACCTCAGTAATTTCATCGACCTTTTCTTTTTCAGTTCCCACACAAGAGGAGATGTCCAGCCTCACACCAGAGTCTTCCCCAGAGTGAGTAGATGCTGCACTGTGTTTTTTTTTTTTTTTGGGTCACTAATAGCCAACGTTGCACAACCTGTTGGCTCCTCGGTCACTGGCTAATATAGGCTCACACGTGATGGCATGATAGTTTGGGAAGTTTTATTACATTCATGAGTGTTTGATGTGTGCATGCTGAGTTCCCTGTACTGACCTCAGGTTTGGTCTGGTCCGGACAAGCAGTGCCGATGAGAGGCAAGGTAGCCTGTGTGATGTTGCTGAGCCCCCACGGGCATGATAACTCAAAGCTGGCCTAGATATGCCTGTTTGGTCCTGACTTGGCCATTTCCACCTGGCTAGAAGACGTTTGCCTGGAAAAGACTCTGTTAGCTTGATCACAGTCACAAAGCACCCTTTAATGTCTCTACAGACATTACAAGAATCTCAATTATTCCGCTTTAAGTCTGTATTCATGTTTTAAGAGTATTTGTTTAAATTTGAGGTGAGGCGTGGGAGTGCTTCTCTTTTTGCTGCAGTGTGTCTTGCAGATCCATCAATATATTCAAGAGTTTTATGAAATATTAATATACCACAAAACAGGAGTCCATATGGCTTATTAGTGGGTGGAGGTACACCTGGGCTGAGGCCAGCAGTGAATTCATTTACCTCTGCTCCTTTTGGACTTACAGTTCTGTTCACAGAGAGGCTCAATTATCTCTCTCTCTCTCTCTCTCTCTCTCTCTCTCTCTCTCTCTCTCTCTCTCTCCCTCTCTCTCTCTCTGTCTCTGTCTCTCTCACTCACACACACACACACACACACACACACGCACACACACACACACACACACACTTAATTGCATTTGCACTTACCACGTTGCGCAGAGGGTGAAATGTCAGAAAACTCTTCACAGGTTTAGCTCATTTCCCTCAGGGTAGCCCGTTTGCTTCTCCACAGAGTTGCAGGCAGACTGAGGGATGGATGGAGGGATGGTTAGATGTGTTGCTAGGAAAATTGCTCACTAGTGGGCTTATGCAGCAGTTAACAGTGTACATTTTCAGCTAACCATCTATGTTTTCTTTCTTTTTCTCTTACCTCACAGACTCGCCAAAAAATCCTGGTTTGGTAACTTCATCAACCTGGAAAAAGAGGAGCAGATCTTTATCGTCATTAAAGACAAGCCTCTCAGCTCCATCAAGGCAGACATCGTCCAAGCCTTTCTCTCGGTACACCACCACCTTGCTGCCTAAGTCCTGTCTTTTCTCCCTTCCTCCACTGCCCCCTGACCCTGCTCACATTCGCTCCCAGCCCCCTGTGACCCAACTGCTCTCTCTGTACTTGTATTTGCACGTAGCAGTGTTAGCTGGGCAGGTGCTGCCTGGCACGGGATGTTGCCTTTTAACGGCAGCGGCGATCAGCACGTCAGCTAACCTGCCTCTGAATGACGTAGGAATTCGGTGAACTTTGTGTGTTCGGCGGCGCTTCTATTTTCTCACTGACTGCAGACTAATAAAGTATAATTGAATTGAATTGAATTGACTCACTTGAGGTCAATAGAAAATCAACAGAGAGCATTGATCATTAGCATATAGATGCTTTGCCCTCAATACCACGTATTGAGCTTGTGTGCATGTGCGTGTGCGTGCGCGTGTGTGTGTGTAGATGGGTGTGGCTATTTAGATGTGCCGTGAGAGGAAGTTAAAAAAAAAAAAAAAACATGTGTGGTGTGTAAATACATGCAGGAATGCAGGCAACATCAGAGTCTCTCTGTAAAGCTTTGCAGAATCTGTGTCAATAAACATTCAGCGGTGGTACCAGTGGTAGTTGATATTCAGCGTACATAATTGAACAGAGTCTATCCTCACCCCAGTTAGATTTCACAAAGTCTGAGCAAATGCAAACTCTGCCAGTTGAGGTCAATGTCAAACCTGTTTCTTCATCCCTGGAGGTAGATGCCCCCCCACCCCCTCTAGGTTTATGCTAGCTGATATTCCAGACAGGAGATTGGCAACTGAATCAGTGGAATTATACCTCTAAGCACACTCACACTAATGGAATGTCAACCTCTCCCTGGCACTTTGGCGAAACGTGACAATTTCAGAGCTCACCTGTTCATCGGGCATACAAATTCATTTTAGGAGGGAAAGTGCAGTGTTGTTGGATGACTCAAGATTACATTAGCTTAAGTCTCCTCGGCATGCATGGTTACTCCCCAAGGCATTAATCTCCTTAGAGTGTCGACTGTGGCTCGTTGTATGTGGAGGCTATTTTAATGAGGGTTTATTCACCTTGTCATTTGCAAGGTGTGGGAGAGAAAAAATTAAACACCAATGCTCCCCGTGTATAATCCCATTACTCTGCTCTTTTCACCATCTATTTTTAATTCCCCATCTCTGCGTCTTTGTCCATTTGTGCCCCCCAGATCCCCAGCCTGAGCCACAGCGTGATCTCACAGACCAGTTTTCGAGCAGAGTACAAGTCCACAGCTGGCCCCACAGTCTTCCAGAAGCCGGTCAAATTCCAGGTGGATATCACTTACACGGAGAGCACAGCCGCCACCAAGGAGAATGGCATCTACTCTGTTACATTCACCCTGCTCTCAGGTGAGACACTGAGCTACAATCTATCCAGTAGTGTTCTTTATCTGGTTATTTCTGCGTGCTGGACGAGAGGAACGATGGTGCTGTGAGGAGCTGGACTCAGTCAGAGCACGAGATCCGCATGTCTGGATTGCCACGCATCCTGTCTGCGTGGGTCACTATGGCAGTGACACAGCTGTGAGTCACCGCATACGGCGGCGATGCAGTAACCAAGCACGAGAGCGTTGCCAATGTCTGTTTATTTATTTCAGCGGCTGTTGTTCTTTTTGTCCTCAATTGCCATCGGTGGCACTCAAACTTTGCTGCTCTGCTGCTCAGTGATGCGCTCTGGAGTTATCATTAGCATTTGTGTATTAAGTTGCTAGTGATATAAAAGATGCTTTTACATCTGTTTTCAACATCCAGAGCGTCCAGACTGAGATGCATCTATAAAAATCCATTTGGCATAGCTTTTCAAAGCATTTCAATCTACTTTACATAACTCTCATGTCCTGATCGTTTTGTTTTGGTTTTTGTTTTTTAACCAGTTTTTACCATGGGGACACCTAAAGGAAACACAAAGAAAACATGTACACAGAGAGTAATTGAAAACAATGACCAAATTGATAGTAATGAAAGCAGCGATTAAACTCAAAGTAGGTGTTCGCGTTGTGCCAAAAAAAAAAATCAAGATGCCTTCTTTATATTTGTGCTTGCTCATTATTTTATTTTATTTCTTTTCTTGTTTTTTTTACACACAATGTCATCTATTTCTGGGGAAATTTAAACTCAAAAGCCAACTGGATAAGTTTGGTAAAGATGCAACAATAATAATAATAATGATGATGATGATGATGATGATGATTATTATTATTATTTTTAGTGTGTGTGTGTGTGTGTGTGTGTGTGTGTGTGTGTGTGTGTGTGTGTGTGAGAGAGAGAGATTTTTTTTTTTTT
>CAAKHG010013646.1:1176-13625 GCA_901007715.1 Dactylopterus volitans
ATGTGACCAACAATAAATGTCCGGTCACCCTATAACACACACACACACACACACATGCGCACACACACACGCCTACACACACACACCAACACACACACACACACTTGCCTCACTAAAAGATGGTTGATAAAGGAGGTTAAGTGAAGCCATGATAACGGATAAAACATGCAATAATCAGAGTGACGATGTTGGAAATAAAATCTGTCATATAATGCCAATAAGTACAAGTATCAGAATATGATATTTATACTAATATTAATGACATTTTTTTTAAAGGTGCGCCAAATTGTGACGACGTCCTCATTAAAGTGTTGACAAAACAATACTCTCAAGATTGTGCTTCAGACCTCACTGTATTGTGGCAGTTGTTCATATTTTGACCTTCTATTTGGACGTGCTGAAGAGATTTGAGATTCGAATATGGTCAAAATTCCTTCAGTGACAGGGGCCAATACTATGTTCACCTTTGTGACTCATGGCATGGTATGTAGTTGCAGGATCGGAGACATAAAAAAGCGGGTTATTCTTTTCTGAGCGGATTTTAATAGGTGTCGATCTGATGCAAAACAACATATTATAAAGCACAAAATGATCCATTTGGTGGATTTGTACCTTTACCATTTCAATGTTCTTGTTCTTATGTCTTTTATTGTCTATAGGTGACAGTGGCTTTCTATACACCCTCATAACAGACAGTCATGTCTGTGCATGAATGTGTGTGCATGCGTGTGTGTGTGTGTGCGTGTGCGTGTGCGTGCGCGTGCGTGTGTGTGTAAGCTATGAAAACATGAGTGCCTACATTTGGTCATCTGTCCGTGCAGTGTGTCCATCTGTGTTCACGTCAAGCCCAGCTTCAAAACGTCACCATTTAACTTAAGAAGCATAGAAGTGTGAAGAAGTAATAATAACGAAGGACAAGAAAGACACAGGAGAGAAGTCCTCCACTGCCACCGCAGGCCTCAGTGGTGTGAGCGTTCCTCGCTGGAAGGCACTAACAAGCTGTCAGTCATTTGCCATCTCTCCCTCCCTCTGTCTCTCGTTGCGACGCAATCATAGAGCAACCTTAGGAACGCAGTACGTCTTGAAATTTAACCTCTGACCACCCGACTCTCCAGATGAGAAGGCCAAAGCTATTTGTACCTTCGGTTTGTTAAAATGCCATTATGAACCGGATTTCATCAGCATCAGAGCAAGTTTACCTCAGTGAAATCCATTCTGCTCCAAAAGATGATGCAACTTTTTCCTCCTGCAGGGCAACAGTATCAAACTATAATGCAGTAATTTGAGAAATGCAGGCATTTGATTGATCTGACTTATGAGAATAAGGCTGCCCAAAGCTTGCAATTCTCTTCTGATACACCCTCATACACTCCCACTGTGATTACCTAAAACATGCAAAGGGCATTTGGCTGGAATCCACATCTTTTGATCCATCCATTCCTGTGATCAGTTTCGCCAGCCTGTTATTAATAATATATCAAATATCTGGTTTAGTTTCATCCTCTTGACAAAAGATAAGTAAATTGTGCATGCGGCTAGTAGATATGCAGTCATAGACAATGGAATCCCCAATGACTGAGCCTCGGGAGGTACAGTAAAACAGGATTATACCATGCGTGGCATTACATTTAGTAGCAAGGGACAGTGGAGACTCAAAGATCCAAAGAAACTACATGACTGTGATGGAGTGTGTGATGTGTCTCTATGCACATTTTTGGATATTAATTATCTAAATGCCTAAGAGGATATCAAATGTACTCCCCTGGCTCATCTACACACTGGTTCGCAAAAGCACATCCACAGTCATCAAGTGGCCTCCAGGAGTTTTCTAACTGTTGAATCGATCCAGCTACTCATATTCTTGGAGTCTCGCTCTTGGTGTCCTTCAACAACCTTGTGAATGTCTCATTGTTGACTGCAAAAAAAACACAAAAAAAAGGTCCTTTATGGGTGAATTAGGTTTAGGATACAAAGGGCTTGGGTTGTATTAAAGCTTGGAGCGAAACTATGTTATTATTACAGTTGTGCATTTTCAGTTACAGTCAGTTACTTCAACAACAGGGTTGGGAAACGATGGCAGGTCTTCTCTGTTCTCTCTCTATGCACATCAAAACTCCCAGGATGACAGCAATGAGATAATCAAATCAAAACAAAGATATGATCAGGTTGCCCATGCTTCAACCGTGCATTTCTGATCATACTCGGTACTTTGTTGCTGAGCTGGGTGATAGTGATCAAATGCTATTCACAATTCCGGTTGGTTGGTTGCTCATTCCTGTCTGGATCCGGTTTTGTTTGCAGCCACTAGATTTTCTGATTCTGCTCCATCGACCCTGCTTTGCCTCTGTACTCTGCGATATAGCTGCATGTCCAGCGTTCACCATCAGCTTGTGTAATAGAGTGCCACCTTCGCTGATCATTTTGAATGCTGATGTGTTTACATCCACTCTGTCTCTTAAGATCAGTGTGTGTTTGTTTGTGAACACAATAATTCAGGGTATTTTTGTTGTTGTTGTTGTTCTGTTGCTGTGCTGCAAGAAAAGAAAACAAAAAACTTTGCCGTCACAGGTTTTGACACATGTCTTCCTTAAACTGTTTTGAGTGGTAATGATGCCAGCGGGCAGGGGAGAATGAGATGGAAATTCACTACTGCGGTACCTGTATATTCACTGTCACTGTCAATCATACAGTATGGCTGCCATCTTGTGGTGGGTTTATGTAACTACTTCTCAAAATAAATTGAAGTTCGTTCAGTGGTTGTCTCTCCCTGATCCATATTCTTGATACATCAGAAATCACATGAGAAGCAACGTAAGTGCTGATATGTGTTTATTTACCATCATCTATGAAAACAAACCACATCCAAACAGTAATTTTGTTTGCGAGGGACATTTCTCACCCTGGAAACTACTTGAAGCTGATCTGTAT
Source organism: Dactylopterus volitans (assembly GCA_901007715.1). Classification (NCBI taxonomy): domain Eukaryota; kingdom Metazoa; phylum Chordata; class Actinopteri; order Syngnathiformes; family Dactylopteridae; genus Dactylopterus; species Dactylopterus volitans. The sequence continues at coordinate 4,105 of CAAKHG010013646.1, forward strand.
CAAGAATTTATTTTGTTGCTTGAAAGCTAATTTTGAGACAATGAAATAACTTCACTTCTGTTAGGCAGCCTATCATATCTTTGCCTGCACATGTGTTTTCGTCACATATCCATTCCCTCTCCTTTTTCTGCCTCATGGCTCAGTGACTCGGCCTATAAAGAGAGGTACATCAGCCAGGTCACTCCATAGTAGCAAAATGAAAGGTCGCAAGGCGGAGAAGGAATCGAAGGAGCGAGAGAACGCCATGGAGGTGGCGCCGGCAGCCTCCACCCCTTGTTCGGTCAGTGAAAGGAAGGCCTTGTGTCTGGCATCGTTCAGAACTATCGTGTTGTCAGAGTAGAGGCCACACAGGTTTGCTTCCTCGAAGAGTGATGACAGTCCTGGTTGGAGTAAAGGGACAGAAAAGACCAGGAGATTATCATCGGAAAGAGCCGGGCTAATTAGATCAGATATAGGGAGCTCAAAGAGCAGATGGGAAAACATATTCCAAAAATGATTTGTAGTCTCTTTAATGGCTCGTAGATGAATAAAATCTTTGACCGCGGGCCATAATCAATCTGTGGCGAGATGACGTTATAACATCAACAAACCCAATTTCTTGAGAAGTATGGTCATGTCCGGCTGGCTATCCATGTTTATTTTGGGCAGAGTGACCTCGATAGGCCGAGGATATGTCGCTTTTAATTGCTGTATCATCTGACGCACGACTCCATCCGTCATCCTGTCCTCAACCTGTTGCAGGTCAGTCTGTCTGTTGAAGCGAGGCAGCAGGATGTAAAGACTGCTGTTACCTGAGAGAGCAAACCTTGCCACCTGCCAAAAAAAAAAATTTCAATGGAAATTAAAAATAAACATCACAGGTTGGTATGTCGGCTTATCTCTCTAAAACATGACAAGGAGCCAAAATATCTTTGCGAGGGGTCACAAGCCAAAAATAACTCAAGTCTTCAAGTCTTCGACAGTTTGGTTTATTCCATATTTGTTTTCTGTTATCTCCGTTTTTGTCTGTTTGTGAGCAGAATTACTGAAAAAGTTATTAATGCAATTGGATTATTATTATTTTATTTTTTTTATGGTTAGGGATTGGCCGAAAGAACAGCTGATTAAATTTTGGGTAAGATCCAGATCAAAATCTGAATACAACACATTTTTGAAACACTCCTCTGTGGGTGTGCGACCAGTTACAAATATTCATGACATCATTGGTGAAACTGCGTTTACATCTCTGCTGTGGTTGATCTCAGGATAGTATATTTATTGTTTGGTAACATCTAACAGACAAATGTTTATTCACCACGTTTGCCATGCTGCCATGGATAGAGGCAAGTGTCTACTGTGACTGTGACCTTAGGGTGTTCTTGTGCTTTTAGTTTGTATATTAAATATCCAGCTGTAAAAAAAGAGCAGATGGTTCCTAGAACTGTTCCTGGTCAGAGAACACACACACAGTTATATGATACTTCCGTTACCTTAATTCCACCAGTGTGTGGGTATGAACATGTGTCAGTTACCTTCGCCTTTAGCGCAACGACATCCGCCATAGAGGTCATGTACTGGGATTCATAGAGGACAGGCACGTGCTTAAGATCACCATTCAGTTTTGAGAAAACTTCTTTCTTAGATTTCTGGTTAAACTTGACTTTCCACTGACCTGACACAGACAGACAGACAGACATGCACGCACACACGCACGCACACACACACCACACAGTTAGTTTCCCCCAGCCTTTTCTACATACAAGAACACTCACTGACAACTGCATGACTGACCACTGTAGGAGACTGCATTGAGCAGGATCAGCTGGCTGTGTGGTGGCACTTCGTCAACCAGCTCTTTGATTTTATTGTTGGTCTTATTTGCCACCCAGCTGTTGATCATCCGTGCGTTTTCCTCGCTGGTTTCCAGTAGCCTGATTGGCTCCGCTTCATAGAACTGCATCGACTGATCAGTGAAAGACTCACTTAGAGTGATTTCTGAGAAAAAGAGCAAAGACACTGAAATGAGCCACAGAGACAGCCTGAGCTTTGTATAAACTCAGAAAATCTCTTCATCTTCTTTTATTGCCTTTTTTCTTTACTGAGAGCATTACCTGGGTTATAGTAGATCTGAGAGGCCACCTGCAAGGAGTTAGCCAACTTCTCTCTCAGCTTCTTCATCTGGAAGTGAACGCAATGGAAGTCGTGAGGCACACAGACGGCCGTCTGAATGGCTTTACGAGTGTCACCTCTTGCGCCTGCGGAAACATGATATAGACAGTGGAAATGTGTGATACAGAAAGTCAGAGGATATACTTGACATTCAGTATTCGTAGAGAACATTTAAAGATGAGTTGGTTTTTTTATTGTTTGTGTATTGTTTATGTATACAAGCACAACAAGATCGTATTAGCAACTAGTCTAAAAAAAATCTTTAAGGATCAAGCTGTATTGTTTCATATTTTTCTAGATATCCACAATTCTCAGACAACTAATCTCTAATTTCTTTTAACTCCACCAATATTTTCTATTTGCTAGCAGCTCTCAGTCTCAAGCTAAGAATTTCCTCTGAATACATACAGTAAATATTAGGAGCAGATTTTCCTAAAAAAGCAGGGCACTTTTGATATATTATTTTGCAATGCTAGCTAAAACAGGAGTGAAATTGTTTTTATATTGAGGACTAGTCCACCTCAGACCTGCCACACTTGCAAGTTCACCTTCTTAGCTGCAGGATGGTGTACAATTAATTTTGACCTGCAGTGACATAGCTCACAGACACGTTTTTTTTTTTTTTTTTCCAGCTAACTAAAGGAATAATGTTCAACACTTAGGATAAATACTGCATTTTATTTTCATTGCTGCTTTGGACATTTGTATTTATATATACCGTAATATAAAATGTTCCCAGAATTATCCTTTCAGAGAGGATAACTCATCAAATGAATTTTGCAAATGAGCAAGTTGATTCCTTTTTCCTACCTAGCAACAAATGGGACAACACCCCGTTGATACTAATGGGGGAGAAAAGTAGGTTGCCGGAAGGATTTGATTCTCGTAGGTAGGAAAACACCTTGAAGGAGAATTCTGTCATTGATTCCTTCAACATGGGTCCCCCTGTGCGGCTGTTTTCATCCTGGCAGGGCTCCCATGCTGAGGTGAAGCCACTGCAGGAGGGAGGAGCAGGTGTAGGACCAGCTGAAACAAAGTTTAACAAGTGGATAAAAGTTCATATAAATGTTGTACACACTTTCTTCACTCTGCAGACATTGGAATTTAAATCTTAAACAAATGTCTCCAGAGTGCGTTTACAGCTTGTTGCTTTGCCATTTATTCAGTGATGATTCTGAATTGCACCGATGGCCCAGGTTGCCAAGTCTACCTTTGACAAAAAGGTGTACAGTGGTGAGCTCCACCCTTTCAGGAGATTCGCAACGGTAAGTTCCAGCATCCTCCATCACAGTGTTTCTAATAATGAGGGTCTGATCTTGGTCAAATGGATAAAGCAGCTCCAGTCTCGGATCATTAGCTCCTCCACCATCCTCTCGATTCAGCTGTTTCCTCTTGCCCCCGCCCATGTCTTTGAACCAAATCCCATTGGTCTGGACTTGCATTGTGGAATGGAGATGGCATGGAAGTTCAATGTTTGAGCCTTCAAGCACATGCATAGTAATGTTGTACACTAATGCTGTGGAGAGAAGACGCGGATGAGTCAGACTTCAGACATTCCAATTTTAGGTCCAGTTCAATGCGAATTCAGCTCGCTCTCGTGGTTTTGTCTTTACTGCATGTTTGGTATGTATCACAAAGACAGATGTTCATCTTCGTTTCTCACCGCCAACTGTGACTTGGTAGCGCCCCGTGATTTCCATGTTGTCTGTCTTTATGGAGCACACATAAACGCCCTCACTCGCAGCAGTCACGGGAGATATAGAAAGATACCAGCGATCTTTTTTAACTTTAGCCATGCCATGTGACAGAACGTCAGGGCTCACATCTTTGCCTGTTTAAAAAAAAAAAAGAAATGCATCTGAAAATATACACACATTCATGCACTATTGCAATAAAGTGAGAATTGTAGGGTTCAAGAGTGAGATATAAGACCATTGTGTTTCCAAGTGATGGCAGCTCCAGGGAGAGCTGTCTGGGATGCGAGGCAGGGCAGCTCCACAGTAGAACCAGGCAACACTGTTATATGTGAGCCTGAGGAAAGCTGAACAGAGACAGAATGTTAAGCATTTGACAAATTCACAATTCAGCAGGAAAGCCTTTGGTCAACTAATAAATTGCCTAAAGGGATACTGGTAAATATTCTGCCTGCCTTCGGATTTAAAATTCTACTGTTATCTTGTGAGCTTACCTCAGAAATGAGCTGCAGCAAGAAGCAAAATATGGCCTGGCGTTTCATCTAAACGAGCATAAGACAGAGAGAGGGGAAAAAAAAAATATCAGCATGTTGATAGAGGATTTCAAAATGAACATGGCACCAAGCCGGGAAAAAGATCAATATATGTGGTGCAATCTTAGTATTTCCCGACAGTTAAACCCTGATCATTTAGCGACAGCTTCTGTTTTTTCTATTTCTAACTTTGTTCAACATTATTTCCACAGATTTCTCTGGGAATAATTATTTATAATTGTAATTTACGAATGAATAACATTCTTTGCAGATGTGATAATCAACCGTTTGTAAGACAAATAAGACAAAACTCACATCTCTCGCAGTCCCGAATGTATCCAATGCAGAAACGGCTTCAGGGTTGTTGTTTTTTGTTCCCCCTTTTTGACAGCCAACTTTGCTTCCACAAAACACCAGCGTTCACTCCCTCTACAGCCAAGCACCTCTGACTGTCTGCTCCCTTCAACTAAAGCCAACAACGACTGAACTGTGATTGTTGGTTTAGAGTTGTTTGTTTGTTCTGGTCAGGCCTCCTGACTTGCTGGAAATCACGTTTCCACATGTTGGCAACAGATATCAAGTGGGGAAATTTATATCTTATTTTTTTCCTAATTTGATTAACTTTTGCAGCGCAAAAAACCTTATAAAAACACATTTATTGCATATGATATTGAAATTAAAGTCCAGGTTTTATTATATTAGTGTTGATAAGTGAAATATAGTTTCGTGAGAATAGGTTATTTGTATTTTGCTCTTTTTCAGTATGTAATCAAAGGTTTTCAGTTCTTTAAAAATACTGCACAATTAAATTGAGTTGCAATTAATGTTTTAATGAAATCGTTTAATTAGTTGTACTGTATCCTACATTAAGTGCAGTTTTTCATCAGTTCCATTTCAGGTCTTTTTTTTATATTTTGATGGGTGATTATGATAGGGTCTATCATAATCACCAGACCGAGCGACTGAACCTGGCAGCAATAAATAACAGATGCTGTCATCTGACTTGAGTATTTTTCGTTTTGTTGAACCTTCTTGATGTTCTCTCTGTCTGCATGAATTCAAATACAGTAACTTTGACAATCTTGTTACAAATCTCATATTCTTAACACATGTAAATATGTTGATGTCAGTTCTTCATATTTGGAAATTTCAGTGGACAATATTTAATGTTTTTCATTAAATATGTGTTTGCGTTTATGAACATTTTTGATTTTTGTCAGTGTTCTGGAATGTTTTCATGTGCAAACTGATGATATTGTGCAGGATTCCATATGTTTAATCCAAACTAAAGTCAGGTCAGTTAGATAAGTGCATTGTAACATGCAAGCCTTTTAGTGGCTTCTCAGAATAAATAGGCTTCAAACTGATAAAAATGCATTCAGTACATTAGACATGACAAATGGCATCAACATCTAAACTATGGAGGTTTCAAATACTGTATTTCGTTCATGTTCAAGTATCACTCTTTTATCTAGACAACACGTAATACACTGCAATCAATTTTAAATTTGAAAGTATCTGTGCTGCTGTTTTTCTTGCTGGTGATATATTTTCCTATCACATGTTTTATAGGAGGATGTTTTCTTATGAAGCCAAACAGTTTGAAAGTGTCACAGTGGGCTAGCAAATAGAGGCAAACCAGTCGACTCCAAAATACTGTTACCACTACTGTTCCGTAATCATTTCGATCAATTCTAGTGTCAGCTGGAACAAAAGTAATATATCTATCTATCTATCTATCTATCTATCTATCTATCTATCTATCTATCTATCTATCTATCTTGTGAGGGATCAATTTCAGATTGTTTCTTCTATGTTATGGCTACATATTTGTATTTCATCAACAGGCTGTTTCTACACAATTCTGAATAAATTGTCTTTATGCAGACACAAAGCAAAATGTTGAGGGATAGTTTGTGCTTTAGTTTCATTATTTGCACATTCATTAAAGGTGTATGCACTTTCACTGTCAAGTGATGAAATATCTAATATAGAAATTTTTCTGCTTTTAAAAACTGCCTCTGTGTTTTAATTCTTAAAATATATCAACATCGGTATCAGCTATGTCGTCCTTGTATCTTACTCGAAACCTTATTTTGTGGTGTTGTCCAAATGTGGTGGCAAACCATTTTTTTTTTACCGCTTGTAAATCGATCGACGAAACAGCAGTCGATTAACTCGCCTGAAGAGGTTCCGTCGATAAGATCGGGCTACACCACAGGGCGTAATCAGACCCGAGCAATCGAGAACCGGCTGTTAAAAAAAAAGAGACCCCAAACTTTTAAAAGAAGTCTTTATCGGCACCAACGACAAAACAGATAGTTGTTAAAGGCTTTGCACTAAGTTTCCGAGGATTTTACAGAAATGTGAGCCAGACACCAACAGCGGAGGGTCGAGTTAAAGCTAAAACGATTGTTTTAAAACAGTAAGTTTTCCTCTTGGTCATCTGATCGAGTAGCGGAAACAATAGTAGGGAGCAGCAGCGGTTAGCTGCTAGCTTAATTTAACCACCGCTAGTTCAAACACGTAGAGACACGAATGTTTATATTCCACGACTTTGTAGCTTACTTAATTTTATTACATGGTAGACAAAGAGCGACTTGAAACCGACACACTGTTCAATGTTATCTAGCCTTTCGGTATTCAGTAGAAAGACAACGCAGAAGAGTAATGCTAGCACTTGAATACAATCATGAGATATTTGTCCACGGCGTTCCCCCCCCCCCAAATTCACAGTGAGCATCAAGCCGCGAGACCTCAGGGTGTAAGAGGCGCTCACCATGGCAACGCAGTTCACTATCGATGATGCCTTCGTGCTGGAGGCGGAGGAGGAGGGGGCCATGTCTGACGGGGAGAGAGAGGGATGGAAGGGCCGAGACAAGGACAGAGAAGGAGGAGAGATCACATTTGGTCCTCTGACTTTCGCCAAGCCTCAGACTCATCCCTCACCCGCCGCCGCCGGCTCGCCCGACCACAGCAACCTGAAGTACCAGGTAGCCCTGCTGCTGCTGCTGCTGCAGTAGTTGCTGCTGCTGCTGCAGTAGTTGCTGCTGCTGCTGTTGCTGCTGCTGCTGCTGCAGCTGCCGTCGCGCGCCTGCGCCTGTCAAAGTGCAGCTCGCTCATCACCTGCTGTTCTTTTTTTTCAGAATCTGGAAAATGAAGATGCCCTGGGAAACAATGGCATTTCCTCTTTCAATAATTTCTTCAAAATCAGGTGGGTCCTATATTTGAGAGGTTTTGTGGAGTTTTTTTAATGTGATTTTTTTTTTTTTTTTCCTTTTCCAAGGACGAGATGAAGTTCACTTTTCTTCTCTCCGCAGTGACCCGGCAACTCTGTCTTACTGCAGCTCTCAGTGGTCATTCAGCACCTTGAGTTCAGTTACACAGCTTTCAGCGCATTGCTGCGGGTAAGTTTAAAACACTCCAACAAACACACATTTACAGAAACAAACTCATTTACTTAAAAAAAAAATGTGTTGGCTAGGTGGATATCTCATCCACTGGTGAAGAAAAACAGAAGGGTTGTTCTTGCTTCATTCCTTCTCCTCATCACTGGAGTCGGTGAGTACAACATATCAGATTATTGTTCGCTCAGCTAGAAGTAAAAAAAAAAAAAAAAAAGAACCCAAAACATCCTGGTTCACACACTGAATGTTGTCCTCCATGTTGATCACTTCTTTATGTCTGATGTTTGTTCGTGTTATCAAAAAGTGTTAATTGTCTCCCTGCTGCTCTGACATGTGTGTTGTTTCTCTTTAGCTCTTATTTTCACGGGTGTTGTCATCCAGCTGAATCCCAACGCAGGTGAGTAGAAGTGTGTTTAGAAAAAGAGGCTTTATTATTTCTGTTGGTCCAAAAATCACAGAGCAAGACGAATCGGTAACAATGTCAGTGTTATCAACAGGCTCATAAGGTAAACATATGTGATGGGTGTTGTCAAAAGAAAAATGTTATAGTTGGAGAAAAAACAGAGAGGCATTCATTGCTAAAGTGTGAGCAGATGAAGTAGTGGGAAAAAAGTTAAAAAAGGTAAAAAAAAAAATATTTAAGACAAACCCCCAATGATGTAAAAGCTAAAACAGTTTTACAAACAAAATGATGAACTGAATATAATTAGTAACAAAACATCTGTTAAATTTAAAAAAAAAAAAAAAAGTGCAAACAACATAGACGGGTCTCATTCATGAAACGTGAGCAGAACAAATTTGTGTGTGAAATGTTCGCACGGATGACACCCGGCATGTGTGCAATTGCGCTGAATTCCTGCATCACTTCTACCTGCCGTTCGGCACCATAGGGAAAGTTTACATACTCTGGCATTAGTTTTGTAATGCCATTAAGCACTGCAGGGAGGATGCGGCTCACAGACGCACAGCATAAATGCAACAGAATTGCTCGTGGTAGTCTGAAACGACTAATCAAGCATTCATCACTCTCAGCCAACATATGTGCCCGAGCCCTAAAACACCTCTCTCTCCAAATAACACCTTGTGCTAAATCGTGCAATAGTGCAAGTTCAGCGATTGTTTATTATCATCATTCAACATGTAGGTATAACATTTAATTTAATGAGTCGAATTACACAGATAATTCACAATCATGAACCTAATCTGGATCTTAAACCTGCCAACTGATTTAACTAAATGTGTTATATCGTTATTAGTTTGTTTTTTTTATATCGCTTGTTTCAAAGGCATCTGCGTATTGTGTACATAACAGAGTGCAATATCAATTAAAATTGTAATTTCCAATACTGACAAGCGTTATTTATGTGCAGTCTTAAATTTGCACAAGCGCCACGCGTGGTCAGGAGCACGTGAAGATTTGGTTGCGAGTTGCGCGTAAATTTCCGTCTGCGAACATTTTACACACAAATTTGTGCTGCTCATGTTTCATGAATGTGTCTAGAACTGCTTGTGTTCTGACTGAACTCTATAAATACGTGTCCTTCCTGGCCACAAGGATAGCTTGGTGGTGCGCTGTTATCTTATTATATTTTTCTTGTGATACCTTGGTACAAACGCACACACACACTCTCTCTCTCACTCTCACTCTCACGCTCACTCACACACACACACACACACACCCATGCACACACCCTATTTAAATTCCAGAGGCAAGCTTTGATCACCAGTACATTAGCTTT
>CAAKHG010013657.1:3897-16047 GCA_901007715.1 Dactylopterus volitans
CGTGGGGGGGGGGGGGGGGGGGAGGGGGGGGGGGGGGGGGGGGGGGGGGGGGGGGGGGGGGGGACCAGGCAACTCTCTGTTTGCCGCAAGCTCGCGGCTACATGACAGCATGATGAACATTAATTGCACTGTGAGGACGGACGCACAAACGAGGCAGCAGCTGGTGTCGGGTGGCACAGGCGCATTAGTCTTGACGCATGCAATGTCTTTTTTTTTTTTTCTGTGATTAAACAAAATGAAAAAAAAAACTGCAGCAGCTAAATTACTTTGTTTTGTGCAAAAAAATTCATGAGAAAAGACAAAGATTAAGTTGGGCTGAGCTTTGGCATAGTTTCAGCTATTTTACCAGCGTGAGAGTGACGCGTTAATGTTAGCTAGCTTATGCCGGGGAATTCGTACGGTGGCTCGTGAGGGACAAGAGAAGGCGGAAAAATATTATGGGAAACGCTGTCTGAGTTTAGAGATGCAAAAACATCAAAACAACTATATGCAAAAAGATTTTTCGCTAAGAGGGAGGAAACCACGAGTTCAAAATCACGCAGGCTGGACTTCCTCAGCTGACGCTAGCTGGGGTAAAAGACGTTCCTCATCGCGCCATAGCAACGACGACGCCCGGCGGTAACCATGGACACAGTCTCATCCCCAACCCACGGTCAGTGCCGTCTGAGCTCGGCCTCTGGATGGTCTGGCTCAGACTGTTAGCTTCCTGCTCTGGGTTAAGAATTGCAAAAACAATACAAGTACTGCGAGGTACCATTGACGCAGCTGTGAATGAACACAAAAAAAATACCCAACAACCATTAATACGGGTTTAGGCTTAGTTTAAACGTATCTAGGGCTGCAACAATTAATTGATTAATCAATGACTAATCGATTATTGAATTAATCGCCAACTATTTTGATAATCAACTAATCGTTTTGAGCTTTTTTTAAAGTAGAAAAAGTCCGAATTCTCTGATTCCATCTTGTGAAATATGAATATTTGCTGGTTTCTCTAGTCTATGACAGTAAAGTGAATATCCTTGGGTTGTGGACTGTTGGTTTATACAAAACAAGACATTTGAGGTCGTCTTCTTGGGATTTATAAACCAAAAGCCCAACACATTCATGGTTTTTAATTGACTTTTTGTATCAGTAGCAGCCAAATATCCGCAGCAAAGTTGATTTAAAATATGTAGTTTTCAATGAAGTATCCATCTGGTCTCCTTGTTCTTCTCTTCCCTACAATGTAAATAAAATTTGTGCACTTTTTTCTAAATCCGATTAATCGATTTAATCGAAGAATTAATCGACAGATTAATCGATTATCAAAATAATCGTTAGTTGCAGCCCTAAACGTATCTTATCCTCTCCCCTGCTTCTCTGTGCGTCTAAACACTCGTTCACGACCTTGGCACCATCTAACTCGTAGTTTGCTTTTCCTTTGGCCGCTCGAGGGAAGCACCAAGTGTTAAACGCCACACTGACACACTAAACTCAGGTGTTAGTTGGGAATCGCCCTTTTTACATCAGCAACGCTGCGATAATTACTTAATACAGTGATTCTCCCTGGATTAGTCACTGTAAGCCACACTTGTAACATTACGTATTCATTCGATCTGCTGGTAGTATGTAAATAATACGCCTCATATGTGCGGGTTTTATCATTTTTCCCTTATTTTCACCTAACAGAACACAGTAAAATGAAAATAAGGAAATCATACATGAGACATTGGCTATTGGTTAATTACACTCATAAATAATCTAGCACATTAGACCTACAAGTCTTTAATGGATGTAAACAGTGAGGAACATTTTCCTCCCGTGTTCCCACGAATCATTTTGGGTTTTCCATCATCATAAATCATATCTGACACAACTCACGTCAGGTTTTTTGGTTCTTCGGATCCATGGGAAGGAGCAAGTTTCCCTTGATTCTTAGGCGGCTCATTAGCAGTGATTGATAGCACAAGATTACTTGGCTGCCGTTACAAATTGAGAAATGCACCCGCATGGTTTCCTTGTGAACTGCAAGTATCGGCTTTTAGCAGCACTCCTCAACTGCCTGCGTACAGTAACGAGTCATTACAGGCTTGGTACCAGGAGGAAATGGGTTACCTCAACAGCTTGATTATGTTGTTTCTGCACAACGAACAAAGTTGTATTCACGGCGGCTCCCGGTGGAACATCTGACTATTGCGCCATGGGCAAGGTCACCCGCATTAAAATTTGATGACAGACTAATGAATGCCGCGTCTTGATCCGATCAACTAAAACAAATGACAGGGATACGATAAGCTGAGATGGATCGGCTTTCTCTCGGCGGCGGCTCATCAAATTGTTACCGCACGAATAACAAAGCATTCTGAAGAAAACACCTATTAAATTTTTACTGTGAAATAAACTCCAACATCGGGGTTATTTTGCTCTTGGAAACTGATGTTGGCAGCGTTACTCGGCAGGTTATGACAGGCATTTGGAGTGGGAAAAAAGGGCTTATCAGGATGATTTAAGGGGGAAAAAAACATCTCCGCTTCCTCCCGTTGTTTGAAAATTGCAAAACCTTGCCAATTCCGCCATTTTGCGACGGCGATGATGAGGAGGTCGGAGTTTCAGGCGGAGAGCGTAACTATTAAAAAGTCGCTCGACGTATCTTTGGAAGCAACTTAAATAGCCTGCACAGTTTGCAAAGCCTAGCTTAACCACCACAGAAGAAGTCATTCATCACTGACCAATCACCTCAAAGCAAAACACCCGACTGAAACTTCGGTCTGACTTGCCGTGACCGGCTGCATCGCAGGACTGTGGCACTCGTGGACCAATGGCAAAACCTCTAAGTGAGAGGATAAGTCTGATTGGACAGCTAAAAACTGCTGTCCAATCAACAGAGCAGAAGCTAATGGGCCGAGGGAAATCTTTAGAACTTAAACTTTTAAATATTTTTTAACTATTATCAAAAGTGGATAAAAAAAATGCGATTATCACAGGAAATTTTCTGATTCATTGGTTAATTTTTTTTTTTTTTAACTGATCGACAGCACTATCGTTTTCACATGGAGGGGGCTAGCATACACTGGTTGAAGGCTGTTATAGGAAGATTACATCGAACGGAAATCGACCAATTACACATAATGACAAAATTTAAGCGAAACCTCCTCTCCTCCCCGTTGGGTGGAGCGAATTCATGTTGGAGCATGACCTCAGAAAAGGTCAGGTTTGCTCATCTTTGTGGCGCAGGAGAACGCCAGACATTAAAGTACATTCTCACTGTTCACCAGTAATAGCTTATGCAAGCGCTGACGCCTCGGGCAGCACTGGAAGAAAGGAGTTAGTGATAAATGGGACTCACAGGATCATGCCGATCTAATTAGCCCTCTTAATTAAAAGCAAAACAGATCTCCTAGCAATGAAGGGGTGATATCATGTCAACAGTTGCCTGAGCGAGTGTGGAAGAACATTTACACAATGCGAGAGCGTAAGCGAAGATAATGAATACGTTACAAGGTAAGCACTTTGTCAGGTGAATCAAAGTGAACCTGGCAGTTCTGGGGCACGCGAACAATTGTTAATCCGTGCTGTAATATGTCAACACACTGGTTTACTGCCATAAACTTTTGCACATGTATTTCCTCCAGGATTAATACGGTATTTCTGATTCATGGTCCCCAGAGAAGGCGTCCTACCGAGGAGGACGGGACAAAGAGCCACTGACTTTTCCTCTGGCGCCACCAGCAGTATGCAAGGTTTTATTTCTCTGATGGAAAATGCTAACAGTAAGCTTGTAGTTTCATTTTAAAGCTAGCGCTATGAAATTTTGAACTTGTGTTCATGGGCCAAAGAGGCTGAATCATTACGGTTTCTCACCAAAATTCTGCAAAACTACCCCTACCCCGAGCTTGCTGATAATTAGCACATGTTAGCCTATTAAGAAGCGCCAAAACAAGCTAGCCATCCGATAAAACATCAGCATGCTAGCATTTGTTGGCGAGTGTTAGCATGTTAAGGCTAACATTAGCCAGCGTTTTAAAAAACGCAAAACACCGCGTAACTTTAGTCAAATAAAATTAACACTTGACTTTTGGATATATTGCGAGGGAAATTTTTAAAAGTCTTGACTATGTAACTGGGCAGCGGCACTAGCTAGCACTAGCAGCTACTTAGAAATTCACCCACATCGTAAGCTAGCTTGGTTTAGCTAGGCTAATGATGGCTAGGTCAGTAGTGCTAATGTAATAGAACGAGCGGGCCTTGCAAATCGAGCAATACACACGTTTTTTTTAAATTAATTAATTATTTTTTGGGTGTGTGGGTGGGTCGCGTTAAATCCACACAGGTGATCTTGTTCGGCTAAAGAGCGAGCGGGCCGCCATAAAAGGGCCCACAAAGTCTCAGGTTCCGCTTGGACGAACTCGTCTAATTGCTGGTGACAGCTGGAGCGTCACACGCACACACACACACACACACACACACACACACACACACACACACACACACACACACGCGCCTCCATCCGAACCGCGCGTCTCCCCGCGGCCGTTACACCGTCTCCGGCAGGCAGCCGAGGAGGATGCCCGCCCCTCCCTCCGGACCCATACGCAGTCACACACACACACACACACACCTGTGCGCTCTCTCCGCGGAGCAGCATCTCTCCGCGGCCACGCCGGGGGGCGGCCCACACCTCCGGGGAGGAGGCTATAAAAGCCATCCTCGCCACCTCCGCCTCGCTAGTCTCCCGGGACGACAAGTTTCAGCGTACCTGAGGAAAGAGCATAAGTCGCCAGGATGTACCGCAGCGGGATGTCCTCCTTCTCCATGTCCTCCGTGCCCTCGCTGGGGACCACGCGCCGGGCTACGAGCGTCTCCGGCGGCGTAGTTGCCAGAAACGCCAGGGTGTCGTACGCCTCCAACAACCTGGGCTACGGCTTCGACCTGGCGGGGGCCGGGGGCTACGGAGGGGCCGACGGCAACAGCTTCGCCATATCCGGCAACGAGAAGCTGACCATGCAGAACCTCAACGACCGCCTGGCCGCCTACCTGAAGAAGGTGCACTCCCTGGAGACGGCCAACGCGCAGCTGGAGCGCCAAATCCGCGAGTGGTACGAGAAGCAGACCCCCACGGTCCGGGACTACAGCAAGTACGAGCCCATCATCACGGAGCTGCGCAACAAGGTGAGCGCACCCCTGCGGCGCCCGGGTGCTCCCTGTGGCAGCCAGAACACGGGGACACGAACTTTTGCTTATAATAGTTTATAATAAATAAAACTTAAGTGTTAATTAAGGGATTTTTTTTAGCAAACACTTGGCTGTTACTTACATTCAATTCTCAAGTTGTTTTTTTTTTTTTTTTTGCTTTTTTTTTTAAGCTGTCATGTTAAAATGTTATCCCTGCATTGAATGTCTCCTTGGACCACAAGCAAGATGAAAAAAAAATAATAATAAAATTCTAATTTCATTGTGACAAACTTCAGTAAAGCTCTGAATGCAGACGAGAGGGCAGAAACATGAAATACTTGGAATTTCAGCTGATTTAGAATATGTTTATGTGTTTGTATGATTCAGTGGGAATGCATTTCTTTGGAATAAGTTAGAAAAAAAAAAGTATTTCAATTTAATTGCCCGAATATGAAAAACGCGTGGACTGTCTTAAGAGTGTCCAGGTTTGCGGTGGGAGCGAGAGTGGAAGAAAACATGTTTTCTCATTAATAAGACATAAAAATAAAATAAAATGGAATGATATGAGGGTAAGAAGCCACCGACAGCCCCTCTTCTCTCCTCCTGGCAGATCAACGCTGCCACGCAGGACAACGCCAGGCTGATGCTGCAGATCGACAACGCCAGGCTGGCAGGGGAGGACTTCAGGATCAAGTAGGTGGAAAATTCACAGGCGAATAATCCCCGTGCGGATTAAGGAGGAAACCTTTAGTGTGACTAAGTTCAACAGTGACGCTCGCCTGGCACTCGGCAGACGCAGCAATTTAAAGTATTATAGCGTGGCGTTCTGATAATGACTGAAGGCTCCGCGGACATTCTGTGACGGGGGACCAGTCGGCCGAGCGGCGAAACCGGCGCGACCGGTTTTATGTCGCTGCAGCCGCGTCCTGCGTCTTTTTTTTTGTTGGCGGCAACACCGATGCAGCGGGCGCCGCAACCTGAACCCGTGCCCTCTCTCCCCCACCCCCTCCCGCCGCCGCTGTCCGCAGGTTTGAGAACGAGCTGGCGGTGCGCATGTCGGTGGAGACGGACATCGCCGGGCTGCGCAAGGTCCTGGACGAGCTGACCATGGCCCGGTCCGACCTGGAGATGCAGGTGGAGGGCCTGAAGGAGGAGCTGGTCTACCTGAAGAAGAACCACACCGAGGTGAGACTTCTGCTGTCACGGTTGATATTTATCACGGGGGACGGTTGATTGAAATCAGAAAAACACAATTTTCATGGTCTGAACGAGCCATCAGACGACCTGAATAATCTCTCATCAGACGGTTAGGCGGCTATTTGCCTGCACTCACCCAGGAGAGTTTTTTTTAATTTTATTTTGCTTGTACAAACAATAAGCCAGGCGGAACAGGTTAGCATCGTCTGCCGCGCCCTCGGGATGTGTAACCGCACGCGAGGCGCCGCCACAGGCAGACGGATGCTGCCGACGGGGTAACGCCACCATCGGGTGGCACCGCATGTCAGATGATGATTTTAGTAACTATTTACTCAAGGTGGTGCTGAGAAAAAAAAACCATAATATGCTCATCAACGCGAGGAAATATGCCAAAAGAAAAAAAAGTTCTCACCGACATCTGACACAAGCATAAGTCACGTATGGGCCAATGAGGAGGTCCTTAGCATTCCCCGCATTCAGGAAATGCATATAGATGCAGTATTGGATGGGAAAATGGAGAAGAAATGCTATTTGTAAAGTTTACATAACAGGAACAGTTATTGAATAATGGTGTAACTGCGAAGACCAGAAAAGTTAGCAAACTGAGGAGGAACTTAAAAACCACAATGTCTGATTTCCGTCCACTAGATGGCGGCAAACACAAGTTGTGAGCACAACATCTTTTTGGCGTTTTAAATTCGTAAAGCGAGCTCGCTCTCAAAAGCAGCAGCATATTTACACACAAGATTCTGAGGAGAAATTTTGTGGCTTTTTTAGCCACTATTGGAACATTTCTACTAACCGCTCACTGACTGTGACTCTTACCGTGTGACGGTGGTTGAATATCATCTGCCTTAGCTAAAAAACAATGCGATGAGAGCCAGGAGAGTCAACCAAAACGGTGAATTTCCAGACAGCTAAACAAAGACATTTTAGGGGCGATAGCGGAGATAGAACATCTTTTCCACCGTTATTAGAATAAAATATTGTATATAACCATGTTAAATGTAGCTAAGAATAGCTTACGTTAGCCCACATAAGCTACTTTTCGTAGCAAACCAATGCAGCTGCAACAGTGGAAACCCTCAGTCTGTTGGACGAATCAGTACTGCTTTTTTGTCACCTGCCAACATTTAAATTTTATGGAAAACATTTTCTTAATTTCTTGATTTATAAAAAAAAGACAACAAAAAGTTGTATTTTTTTTACGTTTCACCCTTGACCTCGCCTGACCGACTCGCTGCCACCCCCCCTGCAGGAGATGGCTGCTTTATACAGCCAAATATCCTCCAGCTCCGTTAACGTGGAGGTGGACGCCAAGCCCCAGGAGGACCTGACCCGGATGCTGGACGAGATCCGCAAACAGTACGATGGCATCACCGAGAAGAACCGGCGCGAGATGGAAGCCTGGTACAAGGCCAAGGTGCGCAGAGCCAGATCCCCACCTCCTGATATCGTCTGGTATTTCCGGGATCTAACTGTAGACGCGCGTGTCGCAGCTCGCAGAGCCCCGGTGACGTTGTCTCGTTGTCTCCCAGTTTGACGAACTGAGCAAGCAGGTGGCGACCAGCACGGAGAGCCTCCAGACGTCCCGCAGTGAAATCACCGAGCTCAAGAGAACCCTGCAGGCCCTGGAGATTGAGCTGCAGTCCCAGCTGAGCCTGGTAATGACACGCCCCATCAACACACACGCACACGCGTGCGCGCACGTCCACCCGCCCGCATCACATTTTCGCTTTCCCTGCGCAGAAAGCGGCGATGGAGGGCCAGCTGGCGGACACGGAGTCCCGCTACAGCCTGCAGCTGAACCAGCTGCAGGCCATGGTCAACAGCCTGGAGAACGAGCTCGGCCAGATGAGGACGGACATCGAGAGGCAGCGGGCCGACTACCAGATGCTGCTGGACATCAAGACCAGGCTGGAGCTGGAGATCGCCGAGTACCGCAGACTGCTGGACGGCGAGGACGTATCGTAAGAGAACCCGGATGTTTGTCGGGAAGCGCCGATGGGCCATAAGATTACGACCACCGCGTGTCCACCATAGAGTATAATACAACAGCCCTGCAATCTTCTCCCTTCAGGAGGAGTTTTATGTTGGATTGTGATTGAATGTGCCCCGAATATTTAGTCACATAAATGCACACGAGTGGGGGTGGCCAAAATATTAGGGACACCTCTCGGATAATGTCAACACCTCTCTCAAACACATTCAATCAAAATTCAACATAAAACTCCTCCTGACGGGAGAATTTATTGTATTATATTCCATGGTAAACATGTCGGTGGACATGAAGCTACCTGAAAGAGACGGTTAGCTTAGCTTAGCACTATGGCTGGAAACGGCAGGAAGCAGCTAGCCTGGCATGTCTAAAGCTAACAGTAACGAGACTGTTTCCCCAACTACGCTATTACATTATCATTCATATTATTTGTTTCTCAAATGGTAAAAAAAAAAAAAACTTGTCTGTCTTCCAGGAGGACTGTGGTAGTAGAAGAGGTCAAACGTAAGTTCACGTCACTTTTTTAAGCATTCTGGTGTGTTTAAATGTAAAAAAAAAATAAAAAATTATCGATTTTAAACATTGTTTTGGTTTCCCGTGCAGCCAAACCTGTCATAACCCAGAGGACGAGGGTGGTCATCGAGGAGATGGTGGACGGGAAGGTGGTGAACCGCACGGAAGACGTGGACACGGAGGTCATCAAGCGCTAGACAGGCCGGATCCCGACAGATTCGGGTCGCGGAGTGAATTCCAAGTTGATTCGCTGCCAGACGCCCCGTCGTTCCTGACACCCGTCTGCCGTTCCACCACTGGAGCCAACCAGGAAGTGTTTGTCACAAATCCAACCCCGCAGATACAGTCTATGATTCCACACGAGTCCAACATCCGACCCATCAAAAAGCCAATAAAATGGTCGTCTGTGTAAGAAAAAAAAAAAAAAAGTTGTGTTCTTGTGCACATGATGCCCCAGCCTGCCTCCTGCAATACCATTGTAGCCCTCCGGGTGGCACCGCGAGCGCATTCAGACTGCAGCCAGTCTGAACTTCCGAGGCTTCTATGATCAGTGAAGACCGGGAAACGCGTGTCAGTGATGACGTCTGGTTTTCTTACATTCTGGATCTTTGGCTTTTATTACTGTATTTTCTGGAGTAAATAAACACACCTGCCACTTGTTTAACCGCTTTTCATTCCTTAAGGAGGTCCTACGGGGACATTTTATGCTGTTCAGGTTTTTTTATTTTTTATTTTCCACGCCATTTTGGCTGTGTTGAATGAATGTTGCTCCAATTTTACGGAGGATATTCATTTTCATTTTTTTGTTTTTAGAATTGTCTCAGTTCCTTAATTTAGCCTAAAATGGCTAAGCTACACAAAAACTGAAACATTTGCTTGTAGCAAACCACTGGAACTGCCAATTTTGATTCCATATTTAACATATACTAATGCATTCCTCTATGTTAAGACGTCATCTTGGACGACTGGCTTTCAACTATTTTTACATTTGTCCACCAGATGGCGCTACTACTTCCACATTAAGCATGCAGCAAAATTTCATACTTTCTAGAGTGGAACAAAAATGTGTTTAGACCACTATGTAAACACACTGGCATTTATAGGGTTAAAAACACCAAAATATTCAATATGTTTATTTCAGACTGAAGTAGTTTAAAACATCGACTGGTTCAAAGCAGGAAAAGTACTGATATATTTTTACAGCAGTTTTTGGGAAAGTTGCATTTCTCATCATCAGAGACAAATGAGTCGTGATTTTAAAGGACCTCTTAAGGGTTAAAATGAGTGTAGCCCGCCGACTAATGTGACAGGAGTTGATGCATTGTGGGGTTTTGGTTTTTACTTTCCCCCCTCAGGCGGAGTCAGCGTAAGTTCCGCTGCCAACTTCTGTAGTTTTTTTGTTGTTTTTTGCAAACCAGCCTGCAGATGATCTTTACAAGTGGGATTTTTTTTAGCTGCAAATCCCAGCAGGAGCATCGTATCCGGCTCTAGACAGGCCGAGTGCAAATTGACCACAACGCCACAGGAAATGAAAGTTTGAAACACGTTTTTCCAAGACTACATCTAAAAGGCTCAAAGAACCCTTGATTGAAAGGAACTAACAAAAATTAGTATAATGCTTTTCCCCTTCATGGTCCACGGATGAGCCGCTGACTACTCAGGGATTTTTCATCTCCCTCTACTTAAAAAATGTCGCGCATGTTTCTGTC
This sequence comes from Dactylopterus volitans, assembly GCA_901007715.1. NCBI lineage: Eukaryota > Metazoa > Chordata > Actinopteri > Syngnathiformes > Dactylopteridae > Dactylopterus > Dactylopterus volitans. The sequence goes on from CAAKHG010013657.1 coordinate 14,470, forward strand.
GCGTTGAATCTAATTTGTGTTTTTCTCCTCATGAAGAACCCTGCATGCAGCACCAGACAGATGGCTTTCATCGAGATGATAAGACAGCTCTTTTTTTCTGATTTTAGAAATACATTTATTCATTTGGCAGAAGAACAAAAAAAAAAAAAGCTTTAAATGTGGTTACATGCCAGGACTGACAGAGTTAAGATGACGGGGTGAAACATGGCACAGGGTTATGCAACAAAAGGAGAGAGTGATTTTGTAATGTTGGTTTCATATTTTGATCTTAAACACCTGTCCAGCGATTACAGATTTAAAAAAATACATTTTTTTTGTTAACTCTGAAGCGCTCACAGCGACGCTTATGATGTTAAAAGGTTAAGATAAACTACAACCAATTCATATGTAATATCAATAGATGGGGTGAGGGTTAACCCTAATTACGTACACGAAAAAAAGGCGAAGTATATATAAGTTTCCTGCTTCTCGGTCTCAATTCAACCACTTTTCTGGGTGCTGCATCTGCAATCGAGGAGGATGAAGAGGCGCAGGGGCGCGTTCCGGGTGCGCGCCTGTGCGTCCTCATCCGCCCTCTAGATGTCAGTGCGCGCACAGTGACGAGCTCACCGCTGTCGATCCAGGACTCAGACCCCAGCTGGGGGGTTTGGGAGTGGGGTGGGGGGTTCGTCGTGTTTGGTTCGGAGTCTGGATATGAAAGACACAAGAAAATGAAAGGTCGCCTTTGCTGGCTCCTCTCAGATGAAGGGTGGAGCGCCGGTGCTCTAGAGACCTGCGCGGAGGCCGAACTGCGACCTCAAACTCCCCTCGGAGCGCCGCAGTTTTAACAGGCGCAAATAAAGGCGCCGCGTGCGCCAGCCCCCAGCCCGGCGCCCGTAAACGGGGAGCCGCGCTGCGCCCTGTTGCGTAACCGCGGTTCGAACGGTCGTTCTGGGTGACGAATTTAGTCAAAACACTCAAAAAAGAAAAAAAAAATGCTTTCGACTCGCGGATGAATCATTCTTTTCCAAAATAAAAGCCCTTGAAAGACTTTGGACCAAGAAAAAAAAATTCTTACATCATCTGTGCCTTTTTTTTTTAACCACACATGTAAATTGAGACAGAAGTCGTCGTGGCCGCAGTTGTCCAGCAGGGGGCGCCCTCGAGCAGTCCCCGTCTACAGTATATGGAAAATGAATATTTCATTGTTGGGTTTACGCAACATGAAACCCGTCACGCGTCCTTTACTGTCCCTTCACATGACATAGCAGGATTATTTAAACAAATGTCTATGCTTTTAACTCATTAACTGTTATCATTTTCATCTGCACCTCCAGTTATCCCGCTGCGCGTTACGGAGCCACGCATGTCTCACTAGGCACGTGAATGAATGTAGAAAAAAGAGGGTAAAATCATATTGATTCCATTTCCACTTCGGGAGATTAATTCCGGTGGTTTTATCTCCTGCCTGGCTGCTGCTGCTTCTTACAGCTGTGGAGCTGCGCTTCATCTATTTTTTGCCCATTCATATCTTTTTCTTGCTTTCTTGATGCCCCCCCCCCCCCCCCCCCCCCCCCCCCCCCCTCCCTTCTTTTTCCC
>CAAKHG010013666.1:1564-15616 GCA_901007715.1 Dactylopterus volitans
TTAGAGCAGAAACAGAGAAAGACAATCACGCTGTGAGCGCGTACGCATACATGTGTGCGTGGGTGTATGTAAGACGTCTGCGTTTTTTAACATGTTGATTCAGAGACTCTGTGGTGGTTTTACAACCACGATGCTCCGGCGACTCCACAACAGCCTGCTGTGTTAACCATCACTCTCTCAATGCAAATAAAGCTCATATCAAGAAATACTCAATGATGTAACTCTGTAAGTAAATAAGATACAGGGCCCTCAACAGACCCTCAAGCACTGACTTACATAACAAGCAATAACTTATTTATTGTGTCGCTAGTGTAATGACACTCGTTTTTAAAAACGTGGTTAAAGAGCAAATTACGTTTTTTACTTTTTTCAACCTATTCAACCTAAAACAAGGCCAAACTGAAATCACAACCTAAATTTACAACCCAATAAAATAAAATAAAGAAAAGTGAAAACAGTGACAGTGGAGTGTTTTTTTTCTCCGGGGATATGCTAAACAAAAAGCCTTGCTGCTGCTGCTGCTGCTGCTGCTGCTGCTGCTGCTGCTGCTGCTCTGCAAATTGTGGAAGTGGAAGCTTGAATTTTTGGGGATAAAAACTGTTTATCAGACTTCAGCTGAACAGCCCACGCTGAAAGAAGCTGTATGTCACAGAGTAAACACATCTGCAGAGCTGAGTTATCTGTTTTTCAAAGCAGGACTATCTGTTCAAGCAGGCCTCAGCCATTTGATTTCGTCCTTCCTCAAATTCAGCATCATTTGTTCAATCAAATAACGACAACATAAAAGTCATAACAGAATCAAGTTGTGTTTTGCTTAACTGTGACCATGAGTAAGTTACAAACCAACCAATTTTTATCACAAGATTTGCTTTTTTTAAACGCAAAACGTTTTGCTTGCATTCACCAGAAAATCAACAGTGCTGTGTTCACTGCTACCCAGCAGCAGCCGTGCAGAGGAAGCCTCTTGGTGTGACAGAAATGGATGGAGGCATTTAAATAAAACTTGAAACATATACATAAGCATTTTTAGAAATTTTAAAATTACACTGAAATAATGTGTCTTAATTGTTATTGTATGCTAGTATGTTGCATATGTGCTGTATCTCTTAAATTTACAAAGACAGTGTATACAGTCTGGCATAGCTCAGCTGGTATGAATCAGGCATTGTCTTTTTTCATGTTGACATTTTTTTTTCCACAGTAAAATGACCTCCCATATCAAATACAATAATGTGATATAGAATAACGTGGAGGTGAGGTGAAATGCAACCACAACAAAATTGCCTTCCTATGAAAATTCAAATTTACAATGAATTAAAAAATAATGGCAATAAAGTGCTAAAACCAAAAAGAAAAGGAGTACCACGTTTTATAAAGCAAACTTGAGTAAAAAGAAAAAAATCTGCAACTCACTTTTCAAAACACGTGTTCATATTGACACAAAAAATGTGTTCAACATTTGTGCAGTTTCCCTTAATAATATTGTGTTTTCTTTGTTCCTACTGCATGTTACTTTTAAACAAGTTTTGTTCAAATGTTTCCAATTGTAAGTTCTGCATTTCCGCCTTATCAGAGGCTTCTTCTCCAGAGTAGTAGCTGGAAAACCATGAAGAATTAAGTGTGTTTGGCAAAAAAGACATTTCACACAAAAATCTATGGTACCCTTCTAGAGAATGCAGTTCCCCCTTAAACCTGCAATTTTGGACCATTTGACCCTAACAGACACAACAGTTATTGGAGCACTTGATTCCTCTGTATTTCATTTGTTTTTCTATTTCAGCAGTCAACAATTTTACATTTGCTTTTTTGTCATAACCACATGTGAACCCTCGAAAAATACAAATGTGCAGCAAGCAAGCAAAAAAGGTTCTGCCTTAATCTGCGCTTCAAGACGTGTGTCACTTTGTTTTACCACATTTTTCCTTACTCTTCACTCACAATATCAAATCATCCCCTCATAAGAAAGCCTGATACCTTTTGTATTATCCTCCCTGAAGAATCCACCAAAACAGTTTTTTTTCTTCAGCCACAAACTGTAAAACTGCAACTAGAATGACGCACTGTCCAATAATCCACTGCTTTAACCTGATGGTCTGTTCATCGATTTCTCACTGGTCAATACAAACCCTCTTTCTTTTTTCTTTCTCCTGCCCCTCATCTGTTATCACCACATAGCTTTCTCTCCACACCTATGCAGAAGCCTGTAGTAAAAGAAACCTCTGACAGAGAAACTGTAAGATGGTGGACAAGTGTGTCTTTAAGTGGCTTCTGGACACACACACACACACACACACACACAACCAATCAACCGATCAAGCTTGCCACTACATTACACGATCAATAGCTTTCCATTTGTGTGCGTGCGTGCGTGCGTGCGTGCTTGCGTGCATGTGTGCATGCGTGTGTGTGTGTGTGTGTGTGTGTGTGTGTGTGTGTGTGTGTGTGTGTGTGTGTGTGTGTGTGTGTGTGTGTGAGTGTGTGTGCATGTGCAGGCCAGGTGTCTGTGGCCAACTAGGTAGCAGCAGCTAGCAGCAGCTTACATCTTAACTCAGCACCTCTCCCTCCTAATCAACATGGCATCCCAACTCCGTCACGCTACGACAGACACGCGAGGACCATGTGAAAACCTTGCTGCTGCATGGCAACCGGATTCCATGGCAACCACTGGTATGGGGTTTTTTTTTGACGTGGAGAAGGAGAAAAAGAGAGAGAGAGAAAGGAAGAGAAGATATTTGGGAGACAAACAGAAACTCTGGAAAAGAACAGAAATAGAAAGAGAGGAAGTGGGGAGCAAGAACACATACACACACATACAAACACACACACGGGTCTTTACTGTTCTGAGATCAGATGATAACAGAGAGTGAGAGTCAGATTGACAATATTGAAGGTGAGGTTTCCCTGGTGAGGAGCAGAGAGGAGGGAGCAAATGAAAGAGAGTACTGGAAAGAAATGAGAACTGAGTCTGATATGAGTGAGAGAGGAGGAGGAAAGAGAGGAGATGGGTTTGATGCCTGCATAACAGCATCCCTGCTGGACAGCACGGGTATTGCACACTGCCATGGTAACTGGCCGAGCTGCATGTGTTCCCTTTTGTGTGTGACATTTTCCAAGTTGCTCTGTCTGACCTCTGACCTTGTGTCAGACCTCTCCAGACAGCCTCTGATCAACTTTGCTGACACACATGTGAGCTGAATGTGAAACACATGTGCTCTTAAAGTGACCCCCGTGTAAAAGAAAACAAAAAACTGTCAGTTGACGATAAGTCCAACACATTCATGCATAATGGATGTTTATGCATGTAAGCCAACTTTAGACAGTCTAGAATCAATAAGGCTTTTAAAGCTTTTATCATCTGTCTCAAAACTGTGCGCCTGCTGAACCTCGACATTCCTAAACAGAGAGCATTAATGTGAATATTTAGGACTTTCTTGAAAATATTACTTTGAAATTTTGTGACATTTTGTTCCCAAATGTAAATATCTATTTAATTCTTCATAAAGAATTTCAAAAAAAAAAAATCATGGCCACCTCCTACACACTGCAGACGGTCAAATGCTGACTGTTAGTAAGATCTCTGCATATCCATCTGTCTGTCAGTCCATCTATTTGCCTCCATGACAACAACCATCTGTCTGCTTGCCTTCAGATCTGTCTACCGAGTGTTGCAGCGGCCCACAAACAAGTCTTCCTGTCTTTTTCTATTTGCCTGCATCACAGAAAAACCCTTCTTCTTCTCGCGAATTACTACGCACAAAAAAGAGAAAAATATCTCTGAGGTGGCTTTTATTTGCCCAGCAGAGGCTTGAGAAGAAATTACAGTCAGTCTGTGTTATCGTTGGGGCAGTGAACAATGCCGGCAGTCTGGATTCACAGTGCTTGGGGAGTTTTCGTTGTTGTGGTGTGGCGAGACTGACTGACCTTCACAGGGTGGTCGTGTCCTATCGACCGGCACTAAAAGCCCAAACTGGTCACGCAGAAACACACACAGGGGAAGTGGATTTGGAAATTCAGACAGGCACGGGTTACAATGTTCATATGGGCCCCTGAAAACCAGCGATGCTAAAACATTTGAAATCACATGCAATAAGAACTGTGTGACATCGGGTCAACATTCAAAACTGGAATCAGAGGGCATGTACATGGATTATGGAGATTGGGTGTCTCTTTCTTCACAAAGAGACAAGAGGAGTCAAAGATACAAACGTAATGAAAAGAGGACATGTTGGATATAAAAACTGAAGGTATTTATTGCGAGAAGATGGAAGTAAGGAAGATAAAGCCAATTAAAGTCGATGAAAACATACGGACTAACTCAATGAATTATTTATCAAGAAGGGCAAAGTGAGAAGGAAATGACGAAGAAAACACGGATTCCACAAGGCAAAAACTTAAGACAGTTATCTTGAATTTCCGCTCAACAAAAACATCCTGCTGTGACTTCCAGATACTTGACCATGTCAGAACCTCCAGTTCTGAGGAAAAAAATGAGAGGAAGTGGTGGGTTATTGTGAAGAAGAAGAGTAAACAGTGCTGAGTTGAAGACCCTCAAGCAGGCTGGGTCATCCAAGGTCAGAGTGAGAAATAGGAGAAAGACTTGTGTCGAGGCCTGTTGCTAGAAAACAATGAGACCCAACTTGTTTTCTTTGACTTTCAGAGGGAAAGGAAAAGACTGATAGTCACTTTCTATCATCTTTTGTGTTTCCAGGCCACTTCAGTGCAAAACACAACCCCATCACATTCAAAGGGAACCATTGGCATCATGCTCTTCGAAAAGCGTGGCCACACAAAAGAGGCGGATTCTTTTGGAAACTAAGAAGTGTGTTTGTGCCCCCCCCCCCCCCCCCCCACCACTACAGATTACAGACGTGCACCACAGATGGCCAGCGCGTCTCATCTTTTCACCGCCACCACCGCTGAGAATAATAGCCAGCGGTGGCCCCTCCTCCTCCTCCGCTCCCTTTCTCTTTTGTCAGCACGTGTGTCCGTCAAATGGCAGCGTGTGTCTGGGACAATGGCAGCCAGACAAAGAGCCCGCCTACCCCCCGCCAGGATGCTGAATAGGGGGGCACGTGGGCCTTGTCAGTGAGGGAACAATAGCATTGGGAGGGAGGGGAGGAGGCAGCGAGGGAGGGAAGGAGGGCAAGGGTGTGGCGCCCCAGCACCCGCTGCGGCTAGGGGCTGATGAGGTGCAGCCTGGGTGGCCCTGAGTTTAGAATTGAACTTGTCCTCCGTTCTGCCATTTGAGCGCAAATATCAAGCTGCACGGGCAGAAATCACTCGCATCGCAGGAACGTTCAGAGCTAGAGTTGCTGCTGAGACGCGTGATAAGCAGTTATTTTAAAATCGCTAGAGATATCTTTAGCACGTTATGTTTTCAGACACCAGTCACCCTTTTATATTGATTTTTGCATACTTAAGCCCATTAACTACAAATTATGTGTATGTTACATTTATCGAAGCATGCCATGTGGTTCTAGGCACCACCTTTCATTTCAGAACAGTTTAATAGAACACTTGCAAAGGTATAAACTCAGCTCATATCTCACGCTTTTGGCCACTGCGGTCCAGATGAAAACATGTCATGAAATCGCATTGTTTACAAATGTTAATATACAGACTAGCCAGACTAATAGTGTATGCATATACTGTACCTGCCAGAAATCAATATGCCATTGTGAGCATTTTAGCATGCTAACCTTACCACCGAGACTCACAGAGCCACTGAAACTATGTCTGCATGATATATTTCATATAACTTCCCTGTGACATGATCTGATAGTGCAGCTTTCCATTGTAATTCAGCCCACATGGACATACGAGGCATCTGACTCATGGCGCCTTATCATGTTTCATCTGAGTTCATATGATGTACTGTGGCTGACTTGGTGTCACATGTTAGCTTACGCTCCCCTCTGCTGCCTCTTGCTTCTGTATGTAACGTCAGTCATGCCCACATGCCAGAATAAACGGATTCATCAATTCACCATTATCATCTATCAACATCCACACATCCACATATAAGCAACGACTATTTTGCGCTCCCCACATACTGACGGCATATGCAGGAGATAAGTCATGCTTCGAGTCTTGGTGATTTGATTTTCACACAGCATGAAGGTTTCCAGTAAATGTCGGGAAATGCATTAAGTATTAATAATTTCCAGTAAATAGGCACAACCAGAACCATGATGGCTCCTGTACGTCACTTAAAAAGGCATTTGATTGCAGCACAAAGGGCCCAGACCCAGCCTGTGGGTTCTTTTCAGCCTCAGGCCTCTACTCAATCCAGCAGAGGCCTTGCAGACAGTGCGCAAGCACTGCCGGAACACCTGTGATGTCACTTACTGGATTACCCAGTGCTACACATGAGCTGCTGATATGTAGCAAGCACACTTGTTTGTAAATGCAAGAATGGCTTTTTCTCTCCTTTTGTTTTGTAGGGGTCAGGGTGCAGAGATCTTGGAACAGCTGGGCTGGGTCTGCTGGGGGGGGCATGACAAAGAAAGAGCCGGGGCGGGGGGAGAAGGAGAGGGCAGGCATGTAAGCAAGCAGGCAGGCGGGCGGGCAGGCGGGCAGGCAGGCAGGCAGGCAGGCTGCTGACAAGCTCTTTTGAGGCAGCAGCTGTTTGGAAGTGGGGGTCTGACCAGCTGTGCCTCTGCTGACCTCTCCCCACACTTCTCCACCTCCTCTTCCTCCCCAAACTCCCTTCCCCCACTCACCAGAAACCTCACCCAAATGCAGGCAAACACACCACACACGACCATCTGTCAGTAGGAGGAGAGCTGTCTCTGATGATTGCCCCAAAACGGTGTTGAGAAAGTCTTCGTAAAATCCAGCGCCACGCCCAAAACTAAAGCCCCAGAGACATGGAACTATTCTTAACCAGACGTCTACCAACAAGGCTCCTCTGACATCTCAGGCCCACAGACAGGTTCCACGGAAAGATTGCTCAGAAGCTGTTACTCATCCAGCTTTGTTGGCAATGCAGAGAAGCAAATGCGACTTCAGCGGTGCTGGAAAACATCTCATTTTTCTTATCTTTCCGAAATAACGTCACATTAAACTGGCTGTCGATAAGGAGGACACAAGAGTTTTTTTATGATGATGATTTCATATCACAGTTGGCTAATGTTGATCATTTTGATTATGTCAATTTATGCATCTCATATTTTTTGGATTAAGGACAAGGATTCATGGGTCTCGTCACTTCCCTGTTTGCCACCGGCTTCTTTTATGTTTTGCATCCAGGCTGATAGCAGACCAGCACCGATCATCTCTGACTAATGAATAAAACTACAAAGTGTACCTGCTTGGTGCAGCTGGCATCACTCCAGAAGCGCTTTATTAATCAAGACTACAGCATCAGTAAATCGAGTGCATAATTGATTCAAGCTCTATCATAGTGTTTTTCACTCCGTCGCATGAATGTGCTACGCTGGTGGAGCTCAACATGAACAAGGAGAAAACTGACGCAGGAGAGAGGACCGAGGCCACGACGCTGATCACTTGAGAGGGAAACTGAGAAAAAACAAAAAAAGGTCATATCAGGAGCATGTTGTGTGAAACATTCCAAAAGTCGCTTTGACGCCGCAGTGGAACCCTCCTAAATGTTTGAGCGCTAGAATTGGAAATAGCTCACAGACAAAATGCGGAATCAATTTTTCAATTATAGGCTCACTTGCATTGCCGTGCAAACAATGACTAGCTCAGAAATCTACATAATCACATGTTTGCATCCTCGACAACATACCTGGAAAAGAGATCTTAGTGGTCCGCAGATGGCACAACAAGGACAGATTAGACAGCTTCGTCAGACTATCTATCATGTAAAATCTAATAATGATGATATATAATCTGAAATGCACTTTTGCACTCGCGATATGTTTTAGTCCATTAACAGCTGAAACATCTGTGTGTGTGTGTGTGTGTGTGTGTGTGTGTGTGTGTGTGTGTGTGTGTGTGTGTGTGTGTGTGTGTGTGTGTGTGTGTGTGTGTGCGTCTGTCTCTGGTTGGCTCACCATGAAATGTTACTCTACCTCAGCCAATCACCATCACCTATGCGGTTGCCCCGCCCCTTCCCCTCCCTCCTCCGTGGCTGAGAGAGCCTGCTCGGATCACTCGGACGAAAACAGCTTCCAGGAGTTAGTTACAGTAACAGTTTACTGTGAGTAGCCGTAATGTTGTTGTAGCCATGGAAACTGCCACGATTTTGATCCCTCGCTACTGAAGAAAGCGGCGCCGTTCATGCGTAGCGCCGTGACTCCGTCTCTGATGCCCCGCTGGCCCGGCTGGGCTGGCCAGTAGTTGAACGCTGTGCTATGAATCCCTCCAGCGGTGAGCAGCCGGCGCAGAGGTGCTGGAACAGGGAACAATAGCAGCTTCATCTCCACGCAGGAGATGAGGCGACCTCCTTCTCTCCTGGACTTGTCAGACTCGTTATGCGCTGCAGTTTCCGTGGAGCTCATCTCTGCTGTTCTGGAGTTGGAGTTTTGCTTCTCTTCCGGCGCCGACCGCTGATGTCAAGTTCTGATTCAGACGTTCTCTCTGCTTCACAGGAGCGGGTGCGTAACCACAAGTACAGAAGCGTGGGCGACCTGGAGAAGGACGTTTTCCTGCTGTGTCACAACGCGCAGACCTACAACCTGGAGGGATCTCAGGTGAAGGCCGGAGTCCTGGCACTTGAACGCGCCGTTCTGCCCGCGCGCCGTCTTGGTCCTGAGCTGTTATTGTGGTCAAAAATGAGTTTTGGATCTTGATGTGGTGATGTTGTGTTCCGTTTATCTGTGCGTGTGTGTGTGTGTGTGCGTGCGTGCGTGTGTGTGTGTGTGTGTGTTTGTCCACATGACTCTGTTTACCGCTGCAGATCTATGAGGATTCAATTGTCATTAAGTCTGTTTTTGAGAGCGCGAGACAGAGAATCGTCACCGACGAGGAGCCGACGGAGGCGGTGACCGCCAGTCACAGCAACAACGGGGGCGGAGCTGAAATCCAGTTCGTCCCCTCAGCAGGTAACAGACCCGGCACCAACACTTACCGCACTGTCCCTGAACGCAACACTGACGCCAGCGCCGGCTTCGCTAGCAACCAGGAAACAAACCGACAGCTGCATGGAAACCAGCATCAGCCAGGGACCCGGAGCTCAGAGCGAGGCTGCCCGTGGACGCGGGAATAGTCCCTCTTATGAACCCTCGGATTTTCCGGGCTGCTCGCCCGGTTGCAAAGACGTCGTTTATTCAAACCACCGGAAAATCGACATCTAGGAACCAAGAAAAAGTCTCCTGTCAATATTTTTAGATCAGCGATATGATGTCACCATGCCGCCAGTCTTTAAACCCAAACATGACCTGCCGGTAACAAGAGCGAGATGCATAACTCAAACCGGGTGGGTGAGTCAGGGGTGTCCATTGTGTTCTTACTCTACTCTAAACAGCCTTCGAACCCCCCCAGCCCTTTTTAAATAAACAACATTTTTCTTTGTTAACCGGGGAACTTGTTCCATCTTTTAATCTGGGACATCCTCAATTGAAATGTTATTGAATTTCAGGCCTTTAACCTGCCTGTTTCTTCTTATTTTGCCCCCCTTTTTTAGCCTTGTTTTTAGCCATGAAGCTGCTTTTAATTACAACCCCGGAAACTCTTCTCAAAAGTATCAAAAAATGAAGGAACTTCCAGAGTCTGTGCATCAAATGCTTTACATTTATTAACAAAACCAAAGCTCACCAGAGCAAAACCAAAGCTCACCAGAGCCTGCTCTTCAAATGCTCTGAGCTTTTGAGACAAAACCCGACCCGACCCGACCCGACCCCACTCTAACTAAACCCAACCCAGCGCTGACCCCGGCCGAAGGTTGACTGATTCATGCTGCAATCAGACTCCACGACTCGTGTGGTTCGCCATGTCACCTTAACCAATCGGAGCGGCCCGTGTCGTTGCCGTTTCTTGGTCGAGAGACCGGCGGCACTACAAGTACGAACGTGGCTACCGAAGGGCCTTTTCACTCCCAACGGGCCTACGCCCATGAGTCCCTCCCACCACAGCAGTTCAGTAGCGTGATGCTGCTGCAGCCTGTGCCGCTCTGCCCGTGTGTGGGGTTCGGGTTCGGGTCCGGGTTCGGGTTCAGGTCCGGGTCCGGGTTCAGGTCCGGGTTAGGGTTAGTCGTCACACGAACTCCAGAGCGGCTGGTGTTGGAGGTTTCCTTGATTCTGCACCACCATGTCCAGCACCAGCACCGGCTGACTCTGGGTCCTGGTTTTGTCTCTTTGCATGCAGTGAAGGCGTCAGCGGTCCAGCTGAAGAAGAGCAAGGAGGAGAGGAGCAGGAACGCCATGGCCAAGAGGCTGCACAGCGGTTTATACCACCCGGACCAGGAGGAAAACACCACAAAGGACGAAGGGTGAAGCCGGTTTTCCTCCTTTTTTGTACTCCTGTTCTCGTCTGTTCTCTGCCACCATCCTTTTTCCATCGGGTTCTTCATTTTATAAGCAACAAAAAGGTCTCTGGCGCCGGGTTCTGGAGGCCTGTGAAGCGACTCGCCGACGCTCTTTCTATGAAAAGACTCGCGCCATCCAAACGCATCTCGCTGCACATTGTGCTGTATTTTTTTTTGGTTTTGCTGGTCTTTTACAATGATTCCTTTTGTTTCTCGATGTACCTGCCTTAGTCCCTGTGATTGCTTCTGCAGATATTATGTTAAGAAAAAAAACAAACAAAAAAAAACACTTTCACTGACTGTTTTAATCAATATATTTGTTTGTATGAAATGCCTTCATAAGTCTTGGAGCATGTATATATATCGAATGAAGTCGGCTCCTCCGGAACGATGCGTTTAGGGCCAGAGAATCGAAGCACACGGGCAGGCGTTTTTCAAGAAAAATGAGAAATAATGTGTTTGTTTCTAATCTCTGAATGTGATTTTAGAGATGATACATCTTTGATAAAAAACAACAAAAAAAAACAAAACATAGTGAGAACATGACGTCAGAGAGACTTGACACATACTATTATTGATATTATCCCTTTTTGTCTGTTCCTGATACTTGATGGATGGATGTAAAGTTCGGGTCCAATCGAGGGAACTCAAATTGAACATTTGTGCCTGCTGCATTATATTCACATATTGTACAGTTTGTGTGAAAATATGTAAAAGCTACGGCTGGTTACAGGGGAGAGGAAGACACCGTTGTTACGACAATCCCTGGAAACATGTATCACTTGGAAAATAAATTTTATCAAAAAGTCCAACTGCTTTTTAATTATTAGTCAGATACGAGGAACAAACGTATTGTTATTACTGTTGTTGTGTGTATTCAGTCATGATTGATCATTACGCTGTTAAAAAATGCCCTGTGTGACATGACGCCAGTAGGAGGCGCTGTCGTTGCAGCATGCCGGAGCTGAGATCGCCTTTAGTTCATGTCTGCACCTGCTTGCTTTCAGCATCACCTGCTCTAATTTTTGTATATTGAAAGCGGTAATTGGTATCAATATTACCTGTTTGTAGAAAGCAAACCCAAACTGTTATTTATGATAAGTGTTTAACGGATGATTCCACCTCGTCAGTGTTTGCCTGTCTGGCCCCACCAGCAGTGCACTCACACAACTGATGGTGACTGATTCAGAAATTTCAGTGAGCCCATCCTCCATCATAACTGTGATTTACATTGTACATACATACGTGTGTGTGTGTGTGTGTGTGTGTGTGTGTGTGTGTGTGTGTGTGTGTGTGTGTCAGGGGCTCATCTGTCGCAGTGTCACGGCTGTAATTTTCTAGTAATTGGAAAACCAATCTTTCAGATAAATAGATTAAATACCTGCTGATGTCTGGTTATGACTGATTGTGGAGGCTGCTGTTAGTATCACCATCATCATCATCATCACCACCATCACCATCACCATCATCATCATCATCATCATCATCATCATCATCATCATCATCATCACCATCATCATCAGGAAAGCTGGTTTGAAGAATAGGAGACTAGTTACCTCGTATTCACCATATTTACTCCATGACTACATGATATACTATATTTACCCTCTTATGAAATACACCATATTACTCCATTGCTATATGATGCACAATTTTTACTCTATTGCTATACTGTACACCATATTTCTTCTTTTACTATGTGATATACCATATTTACCGAGTGACGATATGATGCTCGCTCACGCGTTCGCTCGCTCAGGTGCTCGCTCGCCGGGGCGCTCACTCGCACTCACTCGCGCTCACTCGCGCGCACTCGCGCTCACTCGCGCTCACTCGTGCTCGTGTCCATATCAATATCGTAATATGTCAGAGAGACTAATGAGCTCACCGAGCAGAGAGACAGCGAACAGAGGCTTTGTTCAGGCGTCGTTCGGAGGAGAACCCATGAGATCGCTCCTCTACATGTCTCAATATAAAGTGTCTATCATCTCATCCAGGCCTGTCTGCAGCGTCCCCCGGGTAGACAAAGATAATCAGCACTGACTAAATCAATTTATGGTTCTGAGCTATTCCTCCCAGCGCTTGATGAAGTGTCAGAAGTGTAAAGCTCCTCGCAGATGTTCAGAGATTAAGCAGGTTCTTAGTGTGGAGCAGCTGAAAGGTGCAAAAAGCTCTGGGAAACAAAGCAACCAGAAACATCCTGATGAACATCTCAGCCACGGCGACACGTAAAGCTAATGGAGGACGAGCGGCTGCAGGGGGACGCGCTAATAGCTTTTCGAAGATTAGTGGGCCCGGAGGGGGGCTTTAATCTGCTGAGAAGACAAACCCATTTGATGGTTTCCCCAAAGGAGACGGGTTTAATAGATAGTTACTGTGGTCCACGCGTTTTATGGCCCTCACAGTCACCTGTAACGGCAGTGGAACCATCAGTGTTGGTGAGAAAAGCTCCACATTTATCTTCATTTGTCAGGTCATTTTGAAGTTCTGCTCCTGTGTGAAGCCTTTCACACGTCTGGGATCTTCCTCCGAGGGCTGCCAGCACATCCTTAACAACCTGCACGGGGGCCGTTGCTCATGTTTCTCTGCTGCAGGAGGCGGAATCACAGGTTCCTCCTCAGGACCTGAGTGGGATGCAGCAGCAGCAGCAGCAGCAGCAGCAGCAGCGGTGGAGCAGGGTGGCCTCACGTCGACGGTTCCAGACTCTGAATCAGAGGTCATTCAGTCATATTTGGTGCACATTTGTCTCATAGTCGAGACTTTGAGGTTTAAACCTCAAGAGCTCCTTTAACATCCTGAATAATTTGGCCCTAATGATAAAAAAAATGTCACCTTCTCAAAAATGCTGTAAAAATAGTGTGCATCAATATTTCTTCTTCCACTTTAAATGAGTCAATCTTTTATTTTTATTTTTAATTTTAATGTTAACCCCTTAGAGGTCTGTGTGTTCACATACTGGTCTTACATACATTTAGCTGCTAGAACAATTTCCATAAAATACATTTTAAAGAGTGAAATGTATTTTCCATTCGTCAGCATCAGTAGCGATACACACTTCAGTAGCGATACACACTTCAGTAGCGATACACACTTCAGTAGCACGCTGCATGCTTTGAGGGGGAAAAGAGTTAGGGAGAAATATTCAAATCAATAACTGAACGCTAAATGAAATGTTCACATAAAGTAATGCACTAATTTATGCTGAGATAAATGTGGTATCAAAAACAATGTTTTCAATGGGACTTTTTTTTTATCAGGTGTGTTTGTGTAGCTTAGCCACTTTAGGCTAATTTAAGGAGGCGCCAATTCTAAAGAAAAATTAACATGAATATCCTGTGGCAAAATTTGAGCCATATTTGTTCAACACAGTCAAAATGGCTTGAAAATTAAAAATTAAAAAAAGGCTAAATGGCCCAAAATGTCCCTGTAGGAGCTGAGAAGGGTTAAAGAAACCAGCTGGTTCCGCTCAGTCGACGCCTGACAGGCGCTGAGGCGTCCGGCCGCGCTCAGTCTGAGGAAGCCTCATCGAAAAAGAATTTCACTTGAATTGGAGCAACGTTTGTAAAATGTTATTTGTGATTTTATGATGAAATAAACTCGCACGCTTGAAAATCAGAGTC
>CAAKHG010013668.1:23242-34760 GCA_901007715.1 Dactylopterus volitans
CGGTTAAATTACAGTAGCAACAGATTTTATTTGGTTCATAAAGACACACACACACACACACAAAAAAAAAAAAGCTTTGATATGGTGAGCTGAGCAAGCCCGACTCGTTTCATGATGGTAGGAGCGAATCCCAATTTAACCCCTGGATTTACATTCATGTGAACGTGATATATAAAGACCTAACAGTGACGAGACAGTCAAAAACGTCGCAAGGCTTCATGCAGTGCTACCTCATAAAGAGTTACATCAATTCCTACTGTTGAGAGAGCAAAAAAAAAAAAAATGATGTAAGCAATTTTTAATCGATGCGCAATCACCCTATTGATCATAAAGTCGCTGCGTTCTTCCTGTTCTTTTTTTTTTTTCTCTCCAAAAAACACAAAAGCCGTGATGTGCGTGTCACATAATGAGAGGCTAATGCAGTTTGCTATACGGTCAGTATCCTAATTTGTCTGCTGTGCTGTTGATTTTTTTTGTTTTTGTTTTTGTTTTTAAATGCATAAATCTAACAATGCCAATTACTGACAGACAGACCTGCGTGACTAAAAGGTGTGAGCACGTGTGAGTCTAAGAAAGCACGGACACTTGTGTTATGATTGTAACGCAAATCTGGTAAAAGCTCTACATGCAGTTAATGGTTGGAGATGATTATAGAGAACCAAAAACAATAAATACATTGTATAAAACATAATTTCATATCAATATATTAAAATACTATTTAAAATAATATCTTAGACAATATTGCAATATGAAATTGACTGATAAATAGTTGATAGGCCTACACAGAGAAATATATATATATATTTAAGTATCTGTGTCCTTCATAGTTTGATGTTTTGACTTAAGTACAATGGTTTTCCAGATTTCCTCCAGTTGGTAGCAGTACGATCCAGAGAGCTGATACATTTTCTTTTTTTTTTTCTTCCAACAATAATAACGATGAACGTACAGTACACAGTCCCATAATAAAGATATACATACTGAATACAATATAAATGTCAAGACAGAAAAATAGAAAAATATCAATAGAAATCAAAAGTCAAATACATATCAGAGAAAGTATACTGAGTAAAGTGTACTTATGAGTCTTTGTGGTTCTTGTCGTTGTAGCTGGAGCTTGTTTTGGCTCTCATTGTTGGTAAATTGGCTGTGTCAACTGTACTCCACTTTTTGTTTTCTCCAGTTGCGACCCATCCTCACACACACACACACACACACACACGCGCACACAGACACGCACACACACGGACACAAGGGCACACATCTGCAAATAAAGACGACACATGCAATTACACACAAGCCTGCACAGGTGCATGTGTGAACTCAACCACGCGCACACACGCACGCACACCACACACAGGCACACACACAAACACGCACACACGCGCACGTGCGCGCACACACACACACACGCACACACCTCACATGACCGTGCAGCATTTGCAGGTCTGTTTCTTCTCCTTTTCCTTCTCGCCTTCCTCTCCACCACCGTTGGCCTTTTCTTTATCTGGCATGCTCCCATTGGGTGGAGCCTGCTCTTCCGTGGCCGCCTCTGCTCCCGCCTTTCCCTCCCCATCCTCGATGACGACAAACTCGGCCTTGACGTTGCCGTCCGCCGCTTCCATTCCCAGAGCCGTGCGGGTCTCCTGCTCCTCCTCAACGGTCTTGTAGCCCATGAACACCAGGGTGACGGGGTTCTCTTCACTGGCCTGCTCGGGACTGGGGCCCAACAGCTTGGCCTCAATCCCTGTCACCTCCCTCTTCGGGGTCTGACCAGACGTCTGCACTACTCCATTCTCACCTATAGGGGGTGGCAGAGCATCACTTAGAGATTAGGCGAGTGCAAAAGGGAGGAGGGTGGTCATGCTAAGTCAGAGACACAAAGAAAGAAAGGAAATATTGTTTTAATGACCTCCGGCTGAGGGTACAATTTAATCACACAAATAAAGAGGCCATTAATAGCACGCTCCCTCTCTCTTAACAAGATACTGAGGCATAGTTGCTATGGTTTCCTGTGTGATCATGCTTGTAGGTTGCCATGGGTACTGAATTTACCTCCATTTTCTTTGGCCACACCCTTATTAGCTGGCACGCCTGTCTCCAGCTCTTCAATCTCTTGCTCCAGCCTGGCTCGCACACGCACACACACACACACACACACACACACGCACGTAAATGTCAATGTATAATTACTTCACAGCACAGAGCATTTAATAGGAATAGGAAGAGTTAAAATACATGACGAGCTTGACTAAAAAATCCAACCCCCACATGTCAGCTGTGGTGCGACAGTTTCCTATCGTCAGTCGAAAATGTGCAGAGCACCTCTATCACTGATGTCATCTAATGCAGAAGAGGAGATCTGCTACACAATTTTGCTGCCGTGGCTTGACGAATGAGACACTGCAATTTCCATTTCCCTGCAGCTTCATCGGTAATGGGGAAAAAACGAACCACCAGAGAGCGAATTTAAGCATGACAGTTTCTTATTTTATTTTATTTTATTTTATTTTTCCGCAACCACACAAGCTCTCAGTTAGGTTACGTTTAGGTGCTGACCTGAGGATGACCTGCTCCAGGAGTTTGGTCTTCACCTCGTCCTCCTGCAGGCGCCTCTGAGTCTCCTCCTCTGCTGGAGCCCCGTCTAGCAACCAGCGCTCCCTCAGTGCCTTCGACTGCAAGGGAAAATAATAAATACCTGCATATTAAAGTAAACTGAGAATAAACAAAGGAAAAACAAGATTATGTAAAGCAGTTTATTTCTTCGCTAAATCAAATAAAAGTAGAACGCATGTCACTTCGACCGGACCCCCCCCAAATATCTGCAGCCACGAAGCAGGCTGCACACATTTGATCATCATCAAAAGCAGGAGTTTATTAATTTATCAGCAGAAGTTCAATCTGAATGCAGAATGTGATCACACTTTCTCATTTGGATGGCAGTGTAGTTTCTCTCAGGAGAGATTTGGAGCACTTCCACCGGGGCAGGATAACAAACCCCATTCTGCTCTCCTATTGTGACTTTTTTTTAAAGATATACGGTACTTTGACTTTTTTTTTTAAATTAACTTGTATAGACTTTCATGCGTCTGTGTGCGATTGTGTCTGATCATCTGGAGACACCTTGTTTCAATTTCATTCTGCACCATACAATGGAAATAAAGGCATTGAATGGGACTGAATTGAAACCCTTTAGCCTATCTAAAATAAAATTGTATGCCAGTCAGTGCTTCCAAAGCTGTTCTGACGGCTGCCACTTTTTGCCCGAGTGGACTATGGCCCCAATAAAAGAACACCAGACTGTTATATAAAATTCTCATAAGCACGCTCAATTGAGTGTTGGTGATCTGAATAAATAACTTGAAGGGGGAAAAAAAAGCGTCAAAGCTCATGAGACCTTTTCTAGATGACTTTTTGGACACTATGAGAGCACAGACAGGGCCTGGATGTGCTGATTCTAAACTGACAGCCTTATTGGGATTCAGCGCTTATTTCCCTTATCAATTTTGCACACTGAATTCTGCCCTGAATTCTTATCTCAACTCTGCATCGCTATTCCCTCTTGTTCTCGAGGAGCTAATATCAAAGCGCATACTTGGCATTGCTTTGAGGTAAATATAACAGTGTGCCTTATTCACAGCTGTTGGACCGTGCAGTGGAAAAGACGACCCAGAGTGGCCATATGGGAAAGTGCTAGAAAGAGCGCTTGTTTTCACTAGTTGGATTGAAAATCTGGACCTGTGCTTGATGCGAATTCCTCTGCAGTGATGCAACACGAATTTCTACAGCAATAACTCCCCTCCTCGTTTTTTTTTTTGTTTTTTTTTTTTTCCACTCCCGGCTCGACCCCCGCCCTTTCCTCTCCCTCGTATGCATCTCTGACCATATGGAAGTTCATGAACTTCACAGGTTGTGCACGCAATCCCGAATAAAGCTGTAAATGTCTGGGTGTATCTCATCATTTCCGCCCCGTGTTTGTCTGCTGAAGCTGCTGTTGTTCTGTTTCAACTCTCAGATTCCCCACTGAGCTGTAGTTCAGCTCCAGACGCCCAGCTGCACGGGGCTTTACAGTGCACACACACACACACACACACACACACACACACTGTAATTTAACACTCCTCATGCCCCAGACCTGCATGGTCTCTCAGGCATTGGATCTAAAAACCCCTGCCTCCCTCTCTCTACTGTCTCAACCTCCATCGCTGTCTCTCTCCCTCGCCACACCCTACCACACCACCGCCTGACATCATTTAATGTAGTCACTCATGCGTGCGCAAACACGTGCGCACGCGCGCGCACACACACACACACACACCAGTCTGCATGAGCAGTTGTAAAGCTGGAGCTGATGTTATGTGTCTCTCCATTGTTCTTTGGAGTAAAAGCTGCTAACGTAGCAGACAAAGGGCGGAACTGTCTCACACACACACACACACACACGCACACACACGCACACATACGCACACAGAGTTCATGTTTCTGTCACTTTAAAGGACATTACACATGTCTTACTTTGCCTTCATTGTAAATGTCTTCATCCACTACTGAATGAGTCACATGCTTTTTTTTGGTTCCAAAAGGGAAGTAGGAACACGTTAACAAATTTATGTCCCCACACCATGAATAATACGACAACGCGAACATCTGCACATGCATCAAAATCCAGTGAGAAGATGTAAGGATCACTGCTTTCTTTTAAACTTAATTTTCTATGTTTATTTCTAACAATTTGTGACATTCCACAACTTTTTGCTGGTTGAGTGATGTTGTTGCCGACAGGTGGATTGTGGTAACTTCCAGTCTTGTTTTATGAGGTCTTTATGAGTATTTTTTGTATTGACTGTACATACCTGTAGATAACAGTGGTATCGATACTCTTATCAACTCTTGGCGGAATTCATGCAAATTAACATTCCTTCCAAAATGTTGAATTATGCCTTTTTCTTTAACATGCCTCCTCACATGCCCCCGTTAACTGCAGGTTTTCAATAATTCAATTTGTATTGACATTCGGAGGTTATTGAACGTAGTTTAGTGACAGCAACTAAAATCCAACATTTAAATCCGTTGTCAGCGCAGAGAGAACTGGCACTATTGGGACATTAGTTGAAAGGGAAAAGCTGATTTCAAAAAATGATTTTGACCCCAAAAATGGGCACAGATGAACGAAATCATGCTGGAACATGAGATGAAAAGACTTTTGTTTGTGTTATGACATCCCCCATGCTTTTAATTGATCTCATTATCACCCGTGACCGTAAAGATCTGGACCTAAAAACACTTAAGATCTCACTTCTCTTTTTCTCTTATCTTCACTTCCTCCCTTATACATCTTGTTTGGTCTTCTTGCCTCTGCCTTGATCTCTGAGCTTGCTTGAGTGAAGGTGTTTTGCAAAGTTAGCAGGAGATCTGACCTGCTCAGCTCAAGAAACGGCGCCATAAAAGGGGCGCTAAGTGCATGGAAACATCAGATCCGAAATTCTCCCTATTACAAGCCAGTGCCCAGTAATTCCGCAAGTTATTTTATATCATAATAGTTCCTTGTAGGTGCTTGGCAAGTGTTTGCATAATCATGGCGTCACTAAGCGGAGATATTAAAAGACCTCTGTGTTAACATGATATTACCTCATTTCACCACTTTATCCGCAGCGTGGGAGCGCGATTGTGTGTTGTGATTTAATGGCGGGGCAGGTACTTGCTTATAAAAATATGGCATGTGCATTTATGAGCCTTTTCCACACCAGCACCACCACTGGAGAAGGAACACTTGCTGTGGTTAGCACAAAGAGCTTTCTAATGCTCCTGTACCGCATGATTACACTACACTACTCTGTGTGAGAGTGCATGCGAGAGAGAGACGAAAGCGGGGTGCTATGGGTGAGAGAGGCGTTTCCTGTTGGTGGGAGTGGGACAAAAATCTGTTTCCTCTGCCAAAGCCCTCTGCATTGTCCGAGGCTTCTGTGTTCTTTCATGGAGCGACATGCGCAAAAACCGGCGCGCACACATGTCGCACCGACACACACGACGAGTTTGCTCTGAAAATAGAAAAAGATGGGAGCACGCAAGGGCAACGAGGCCAGCTCGATGCCACCAAGCACACACATGTTGCCCGCGCAGGCGCACGCACGCACGCATGCACGAACGCACGTGCCGCAACCTTTGTTCTTATCCGTGACCCGCTGAATTGCCCGGCGCCGAAATAGCTTTGATAGTGCTGACACACACGCTGACAAAGGCCTGGGCCCTGATATAATGAGTGAGTGTCCGCATACATGCGGATTTGAGCGTGTGCGTTCCGGAGAGTGTGAGTGTGTAGAAAGCACAGCATGTGGAGGAGCTGCCGGCGTTATCGGCCGTCCATTCTGAACATTCCGTGACAGCAGCAGTAAGGGAGTATCTCACTACTGAGAGGTTTAAAAAGGAATCGCTGAGTTTAGTTTTGTTGGGTGGGTGTTCGGCATCGCTCGCACGCGAAAAAAAAGGCGCGATTCCAGAGGCTAGGCAGCACAAGCTGGCAGTATTTCTGTCAGCCTGGGTTCTTTTAAGGTCTAAGGGGAGGCATGAATGCTCAGGTTGCACCCCGAGAGACGCCTATTCATGAATTTGTTCATCTTGTCAGTGCAGGAGCTCCTGTGCATTATAGGCATCAAAACATGGGAGTACGGGCGCAGATGTGCCAGACACTGAAATTTAAGACTCAAAGTGAAGGCGACGTCCAATCATCTATAGTATCCAAGGATCAGCCATGACATTATGACCACTACATGTTTAACACAGAATGTAATGCAATACTCCTGCAACATATTCTCCCCCCTTGACGGAGTTTTATGTTGGATTTTTAATTGAACCTGTTTGAGAGAGGGGTCGACATGCTTTAATTATCGTTATTGGGAGTGTAATTTGCGATGCTGTCAAGCCATACCGGGTTATGCTGAGAGGTGTCCCTAATATTTTGGTCACCCCACTCATGCGCATTAGGGCGTTGCGTTATTTTCTATCGCAAACATGTTATGGCTAATCGGTGGATACTGTCGCCCTGAGGAAGGTGCTACCCACTGTACCTTAATCTTCCTTCCTCATTGATTTACACTCCAGCTGTCTTTCATTGTTCTCTGCTGGCGTGTTATTGCGCAGTCAGGACGGACACAGTTATCACAGCATATACAGTCTGACTGTCTTTTTGCTCGTGCGAACGTACACGTGAACGTTCAACCCTAATCGTTGCTGAGATGCTGGACGCGTTGCAATTCGAGACACACAACTCGCCAGATCCTTGTTCATCCATTTAGGACGGCTGCTTCCTGCCTGCTGCTGGTTGCATTGATGACGCCGGGGCACCCCCACGCCGCCACCCACACGGATGCTGCATGTTACATTCAGCTCACATTTCTGCACACTCCCACACATACTGTACAGCCTTTACACTGCACATCATTTTGCTATATTTACACACGTATACATTATACGGCATATTCTATGTATGTCTCTCTCCATGCATATGTCCTATATTTATATCTATGCACAGTGCACCGTGGCAAATTCTTTGTGTAGTGAAAAACCCACTTGGCATTGAAGCGGTTTCTGATTCTGAAATAACTGGCTGACGAGAAACATGTGTCGCGAGCCCACTACTGAGCACATAAACGTGAAGGTGTTGGTGCATTTATGGCCGGGAAACAGACTGTGCAAGGATTTATAGGAGCTCTGACTGCGTCCTGCACACACGCTGCTTATTAAAACAAAAAATAATAATAATATTGGGCTAATTCTGCAACCCCTGACACCGCCTGCGTGAACGTACTAGCCATTGACTTTGTCTGGTGTTCTGCACACCGCCTGTCTAACCCAATGTATAGTAGTAGTGGTATAAAGAATAAATAGAAATTAATAATTTATTGCAATAAATATTTCCCCAGCAAAAATTACACTCTGTTGACTCCATGCAAGTCTTGCATGAGGATAATAGAGGCGACACAAACTGAGGCAGAATATCTAACTCAGTGAATGAATTATTGATTACGAACAGAAATTGAATTACCAACACAGTTTTGGTGAGTTTGTTCTCGTGAGCTTAATTGATATTTTATGCTGATGAAGATAAGCCTTTTATTTGAAGGCCATGTTTTCTGGGGACTCTTTCAGACCTGGAGTCGCTCCAGTAGTTTATAGTGCTCTGTGCCACAGTGATAACAAGTGCTACGCCGGCTTAAATCACAACGTAAGGTCGCGATTGAAAAAGCAGAAAACCAAAAAGTCGACCTGATCCCATTTTTAAAATCAGTTCTCTGCATTATTTCTAAGCAGTTTGATTAAACTTCACACCAGTGCAAATTGGGTGCATGCAAAATACACACAAATAACGCATTACCTTGTGACCTCTGCATGTTTCCCGTAGAATATAAATCAGCCCTGCAATAAATTCTCCCCTCAGTAAGAGTTTTATGTTGAATTCTTACTGAATCTGTTTGAGAGAGGTGTTGACATAATTTAATTATTGCTATTGACCCTGTAATTTGTGATGCTGTTGAACTGCGCTGGGTCGAACTGAGCAGGGTGCCTAAACTTTTGGTCATCCCACTCACATGCAGTAGGGTGCCAAAGATTTAGGGGCCCCTTTCAGTATAACACAATTCATTGCAGGGCTGTTGGATAATATTCAATAGTAAACACGCAGTGGTCATGATGTTATGCCTGAGCGGTGTACTTGTGCGTAGTGGCGAGCGTTTACCTTGAGATGCTGGAGTTGCCGTCGATCGTCATCCAGCTGTCTCCTCTTGTTTTCAATCTCTGTCTGCTTCTTCCTTTTCTCCTGTGACCACCAAGCACACACACGCACGCGCGCACACACACACACAACGATTAATTGTCACAACAAAGCCAAGACGTCGAATAAATTATTAATGAATGAACATTAGTGTTGATGATGATTAGCTGATGGGTGTGCCGCCAATTGGCTCCTCGGATAATCAATTAATTGCTTGGCTTCAAAAATGAACAAAAGTGAGAAATTCCAATTACTTTTTCCAAATAATGTTTTCAAATTGTTGCTCAATTTAGAAAATGGCAAGGACAAAAAGACATCTACAAAGGTTGTTTTGGTGTAGTTTCAATAAAAAAAAGAAGAATCACCTGAAAAGATTAGTCATCCTAAAATAGCACTGCCGACAATTTAATGTCAGCCTTTGAAGACTGAATACATTATGTGGAATTGCTTGGAAAGGGACGGGGTGTGAGGGAGAGTTGAAAGAAAGGATGCGTTTCAGTCACGGTGCGCCCGAAAGTTGAGAATCTTTTGCGAGGAAAACGTGCATCATTACGAGTGAAAGAGAAGGGAGCGACTGAGAGACGGACGGACGGACGGACGGACGGACGGACGGACGGACGGGGAAGCAAGTGCATTAGCCTGTGATGTCCTCTAATGGGTGAAGGAGATGGGATCTAAAAGGTTGAGTCATTAAGACGGGCAGTCAGATCCTGACAGGCAGGGATGATTTATTGTCTCCACAACCGTGAGTGTGGCCTGATGTGCGCCTGTTTGTGTGCGTGTGTTTGTGTGTGTGTGTGTGTGCATGCATATAAAGTGAGGACATTACTACATTGAGAGGGCGCTTTTGGGTTTGTCTACACTTCTTCAAATGATTGTTTTGAGGATTAAAGTTGCGGTTTAGATTGAGGTTTGGGTACAGTTTGACGTCTGGCTTTTTTTTTTTTTTTTTGGTGAGGGTTGATGGCGAGGTAATGTGTGTGTGTGTGTGTGTGTGTGTGTGAGAGAGAGAGCGGGAGCGTCTTACAGCGATGACCTGGAGTCTCTCCTCTTGTGACACATCAGCCATCCTGAAGGAGACACAGACGGACAGGTTGAGCATAAGAACGCGGGACATCAGACGTTGCGCAACATGACAACAGCATTCCTCGCCCCCCCCCCCAGCATTCGCTCGCCAGCCATTTACCTTCCAACGACTTCCTAGCGACTGAGGTTAAATATCTGTCTCTTGCACTAAATCAGTGTCTCCTTCCTGTCAGGGAGAGCAGGGAAGGTATGCTAATGCGCTAGCAGGGGCGCTGCTGGAGATTCCTGCTCTAATGGATTCCAGACCAGAGCTCCAGGATGGAGGATGGACAGAGGCGGAATTGAAGCCAGAGGGGAAGGATTGGGACTGTTGCTCAACTGGGCTGGGACGGGACGAAGCTATTACTGGATCATATTCCCCTTAAAAATAGTTTTTTTTTGTTTTTTTTTGCTGGTGATAATGGTTAACATTTTCGGATCCAGTTACTTAATTGTCCTTGACACCTGGTGCGAGTCAAACGTCCTGCGCAGAGAGTGAGAACCTATTTATTCACATTCAATAATTTCCAAGAATTCTCGACTTCTGTGGTGAGGGAATGCAGATGCGAGAAAACTTTGCAAGGGGGAAGTCTACTGGGAATCTTCTGAGCAAAAATACAAGGCGCGCACTGTATTCGGCCCGTTATGTCCATTTCTAACAAGCGTTCATCTCTTTCGTCAGAGTTCAGATGAGTCAGAGCTGAAGACAAGTTTTGCGTCTGTGTTTTACATGTTAACATGGCATAATTGTTAAAAGCCTCTGGACTAATTGCAGTGTGACTCGAACTTATGTGTGATTTTCCTGACCTGACTGTTTTGGTTGTTCATTTCAAAGACGAGCGGGAGACCTCTGACTCTGAGCCTGAGGTTGCTTCTAGTTTAGCTCACTAATTTTTTTCTGATTTGAAACAAACAATCTCTGTTGCAGCGGTTTAGCATCATATCTCCTCCTG
The DNA here is from genome assembly GCA_901007715.1 of Dactylopterus volitans. NCBI lineage: Eukaryota > Metazoa > Chordata > Actinopteri > Syngnathiformes > Dactylopteridae > Dactylopterus > Dactylopterus volitans. Next base: position 34,028 of record CAAKHG010013668.1, read on the forward strand.
ACTTTATTCTGTACAATTCCCAAAGGTCAAAGGAGATTTAATATCCTTTGCAGGCAGCTCCAAGTGGCCATTCAAGGAACTGCGGGTTTTGGCACCCCTGCGTTGGCTCTATTCGCCAGCCGCAGAGCTTGCCGCTTGTTTTGGAACCGATAAATGGAATTTTTTTTTTTCTCTCCTCAGAGTTGGTTCAAACCAAACTCTTACTCAAGTTTATGACAAAATATGCCTGCGTCATTTCTCAACACCCTTCACCTCTGCCAAAGAAATGTGTTGAAACAGTTTTTATGCCACTTCTCCCGATGCTTGGCCAGGACTCCCGCTGTCACGGCTTGAATCAGCTTGGACAATTTGCCAATTGATCATTCACAAAGCTCGGATTGTAAGTATATCAATACATCACATCCCTCTTATTTAGCCCCTGGTGCAAACAGAGTTCAGAATAAAGGTATGCAGCGCAAAAACACTGGTGCCTCTTGTAAGTTCAATCGCTGTAGCTCTTGGACTAACAGAAAGCTCTGGGGTCTATTATGCAAGGACCCTCTGTAACACGTTCATGTGCATATTTCTAGTTATCCTGAGCATTTGCAAAAAAAAAAAAAAAAAAAAAAACAAACAAACAGCCCACCCCCCCCCCTCAACAAACCCCCCCCCCCCCCCCCCCCCCCCCCCCCGCCCCCCCCCCCCCACCCCCCCCCCCCCCCCCCCACCCCCCCCTCTCCCCCCCCCCTCCCCC